>JAALXI010000323.1:0-59651 GCA_012977755.1 Fusarium nurragi | reverse complement strand
GCGGGCGATTATAAGAAATCGGTAACGTACCTGGTGATGAGTGCGGGGCCTCAGAGCCGAGCTCTTGATGGCATCGTTGTGCCAGCCATTCCACTTCTGGAAGGCAGCAGTGGCGTAGTCGCAGTCTTCTTCGTTCCACTCGAGCATCTCGGGCTTGAAGTCAATGCCCGTCTTCTCGCAGTAGAGGCGGATGGTCTTCTCGGGGTTGTCGAGAAGGTCATCGGCATCGATGACAACGAGGTTGTCCTTGTCGACGATGTTCTCCTTGATCAGATAATCAAAGAAGCGCACGAGCTCCTTGTAACCAGCCTCGTTAGGCATGAAGTCATAGAAACCTGTGACTTCATCCAGAGGTGGTACCGTGCAACGGTAGTATGAAGGGATAGCTCGGCGAGGGTGGCGGATGAGGAAAGTGAATTGGAATTGCTTCAGGACCTCTAGTGGCAGCACAGTTGGGTTGCCAGGCTCCTCCTCACCCAGGGACGGCGCAACCTTGGTGGGCTTGTCGTCTGGGGCCATGAGATAGTAGGCCATGTCCTTGATGAAGATTCGCTTGCCCTAAGGAGCGTGTGAGTATGATGCATCGATTGATAAGTCTCTCATATCATGGTGTAGGCCAATGAGGCCAAGGTTTGCGATAAGGATATGACATGTAACACTGCGGTTGCATGATCATGATGCACCAATCCAGTGTGTACGATATACAAAAACTTGGCGGTGGCGAGGGCGCGGGGTGAAACGGGGAGTTCGGGGAGTTCGCGACGATCGCATGAACATGAGGAGGGAAAATTGTACTGACATCTTTGCCCGCATCCATGACCTCGTTGAGGACGTCTTTATAGGTCTTTGAAGCGAAACCGCTCGAGTCGCGAGTGGCAGCATCATTGCTGAAGCGCTCACTGAGTCTCTCAGGACCGTAGTAGAAGGCATCGCCAAAAGGCTCGTGAACGCTCTCTAGGATATCGCGGCGGGCCATGAAGACCTATGAGGAGCAGTTAGCACTGGAATAAAAAGGCGCAATCATACCGCGAGCCAACAATGGCAAGACGGGCGCTATCACGGGGGTTCAAAGGACTCAACGTACTCGCTCAAACGCCGTAGAGCATGCACGTGGGTGCGTGGCAGTGAAGATAGGGCGGGGCGCCATTTTGGGTGAAAGAACCAGGAAGAAAAGGGAGATATAGCAGATAAATGTTGTCGCTTCAACATCAAGCTGGAGGAGTAGCAGTAGGGATGAGAAAGAAGAGTAAATCTCGCAGGGTCCGAAGCAGCAGCTCCAGCAGTTAAAAGGTATTCCAGGTACTCAGAGTTTGCTGGAGAGCCTCCGGACCATCGCCCGATTTTCCACGTTGAAGCGATGGTCCGTAGACTAACAGCCAAGTTGGCTAGACTCTGCCACCCTGATCCTGGGCGTGTGGCCCATGCCTGGCCCTTAGTGGTCTCTCGCCGAGTGTTGCGCATGCGGCGAGTACGTCATGGTGGTCGATAGTCATCTCCGCTGTAGCAACTAAGACGAGATATACCTCTCGAGTTGCCGAGTTTTCTCGCCTCTCATTGATGACTTTTGCGCCCATCCACAATCCAATCCCACAATGCTACAAGCCTCGGTCTGGCCCTGGCTATTTGTGTCTTGTTATCCCTGTTCTCAACCGCTTTGCGAAGCATTCCGAAGGGCCAACGCCTCCGGTTGACCCCACGCGTTCTGGTACAGCCCGGCCCAAGCCAATCCCGTGGCCCCAAAAACGCATGTCTTTTTCAGTTGCCGTGAGTTGTTTTCTGCAAGTGCCTGAATGGGAATTTTATAGCGTAAACTCAGCATTACCAACAGGTTCGCGTATTCCGGAGGGTGGGGGATAAAGTCTCTTCTCCATTGATGTAGCTCTTGGCGGAGCTGGTACCTTTGCAGCCGCCCAATGAAAGAGTCTAATGTAGACGTTGATAAGCGACTGATGTTCCTTTTCTAATTAAAAATAAAATAAAAAAACATTTCGCATGTTGCAACGTGCGACGGCGTGATCATCGTACAGTAACGGGGTCGATCCTCGGTATGCCCTTAGTTGTGCCGAAGACCCTGAAAACGCCCTGTCAGGGCGGCAGTAGAGAGCACACGAGAGCCAGCCCCACTGACTCTCGGGGAGTTGCTCCAAGCTATTCGTACTAGAGCTCCTGTTCCTGGCTCGAACGGGGAGTTCGCGTTGACTTGTCATGATGGCCTTGCATCATGGACGTGCAACAGACATGGACGGTCATTAGAGTGGATACATGAATATGGCTCGCATGGAATGTGAGAATCATTCAGTTTGTTGTTGGTAAAGTTAATTATGTTTCTCCCAGCTTCCAAGCCACCTCCAACTCTCAGCCACACGACCAATCTTGTCCAACGCACCATTGACACGCCCTTCCGGGTCGTCGTACTTGTGACCCTCGAATTCGACAAAGAATATGTATTGAAAGGGTTGCACAAGGCTTGGTCGACTGTTAATGCTGGTCAAGTTGAGATCAAAAGCGCGGAAGCAGCTGAGCGCATCCGCCAAAGCTCCAGGTGATGTGTGAGGTACTGTAAAAGAGACAAGTGACTTGCTTCCCTTTTGAGCTACGGCTTGTTTGGTTTCTTCCAAGTCTTTCGGGCCCGTAGCGTTGGTGCCAATTACCAAGAAACGGGTGGTGTTGTCCTCTCTATCTTCAATTGATTTGCCCAGAAAGTCGAGACTGTGGAGTTCACCGGCGAGCTCACTGGAGATGGCAGCCCAGGTACCTGTCGTGTCCTTGCTGACTATTTCAGCCGCCTTGCTGGTCGAACTAACCTCGAAAATTTCGACACCCTTGAGATAGGTGGAGATGAAAGCTGTACATTGACCGAATGCTTGAGGGTGAGAGTATAACCGCTGGATGTGCTTAAGGCTGGCCAGGGGTTTGGACCGCGGCTTCGAGGGTGACGGGTCCGTGGCTGTGGGTGTGCAGGTGCCGGATCCGTCAGCTGTATCCTCGACAACTGGTACAGTACTTTTGTGACCAACAAGGCAATGGTGGACGTCCACATAGGTCTCACCATCGACGGTAATGTCCGGATAGTGATTGGCTCTGTCGGCCAGGTTATCCAGAGTGAAGACCACGGAGCCATTTGTGGAGTTTTCAAAGGGCACAACACCAGCCTGTACCTGGCCGTCCTGGACCTGTTCAAATATGTCTATGCCGGAAGAATCAGCGACGGACAGTTCGACTATAAAGCACCGCCAACGACCTACCATCTATAGTGACTGCAGGATGGAATTCCCAGGTGGACTCCGAAAAGACCTGACGAACAGCCTGCACGATCACGTCAGTCCAGGTCAGTGACATGCGACATACCGCAGGGAGAGGGACGACCGCGGGACAAGCTTTACCTGGTGGGTATATGAGGCGACTGGGCCAAGGAAGCTAACAACAGGTTTGCGTTGACTAGCCATGCTGTCTGGTGGTGATCGGTATAGCCGGTTCGGCTGAGAATGTTGATATAGGTTAAGTTAACGGAGGCGACAAATATCGAGAAGCGTGCGACTGCACTTGAAGCCCTGGGCTTGGCAACTATTGGTATATGTGCAGGAAGTGACCGGGTCCCCTAGGAGACTCTGTATTACAGACTGGTTGAGTGGGAGTAAGTAGTCAATGAAACGTGATACAGTTGGCCTGGGATGGGTTCAATTGCCACGATTTAGAACTTTGCCACAATCGATGTCGTCTCCATTCGGCAAAGAGGCACCTCAAATCTCAGCTGATTCTTGCATTGAACCAGACTATGCACCAGAGAAGACGCTGGCGATGTCGTGATCGCGGGGGAGTAGTTAGATTTCCTTTGAGTTGTGGGATGAAAAGTCGCAGCGCAGCACGGCACTAACAGTTCTCAACCGTGTGGTGGCGGGGTCTGAAATAGTGAGCTACTTAGCTTATGCGGGGTTCCACTGCACTGCGAGATCGGTTCAATAAGAGCAAGGATGGCTACTTAAGGAAACAATATTGCGAGCTCTCGCAGGGAGACAATCATGCAACATTCGAGTTCTCAAAGGCAGAGAAGTTAAAGTTTGTCGTTGGTAAAATGAGAGTACGAAAGATTTGAGAATAAGCGTCCGGGAGGTTGTCCTTACTCCAAGTCCGACCTGGGTGATAGTGCAGAAGCCGAGATCGCTGGACCTCTTCATCAGATCCCCTCAGTTTGACATACATCATCAGCTTGATTCATGATTCAAATAATAAAACTAAGATAGTAATTGACAGATGTATTGAGGATTACTATTCAGCAAAGTTTTGTTGCAGTATGCGATGCTCATAATCATGTGAATGCTTGAGGATGTGTAGCATGTGGTCTTTGCCGACGGTAAGAGACGATCGCGATATATGACGGATGCATCTCATACCCCAAACTCTTTTGGACCTGTGCTCGGAATCAAGCTGCAGGAACAATCGACAACAATTCAGAATGGCTCACCCTTTTGTTTCCAACTCCAATCTCCTTCATCGTTCTTTTGCTCATCGACCCGAAAAGGTCGTTTCCGCCTCTGGCGTCTCTCTCTTTCTCGAGTCTGGTCGAGAGGTCCTCGATGCCTCAGCCGGTCCAGCCGTATCATGCCTTGGCTTCGGACGGCCTGAGATAGCTCAGGTTGTGGCAAACCAGATGAGCCAGCTTCCGTATCTCTACTCGGGCGCACGCTTCACCTGCGATGCCACAGAAGACCTCGCGTCGATGCTTTTGCAGGGACATCCCGGTGGTTTATCTAAAGCCATCTTTGTCAATTCTGGAAGCGAGGCTACAGATGCTGCTATAAAGCTAGCGACGCAATATTGGCATGAGCGTGGAATACCGCAGAAACATCACATCATTGCCAGAAAGCAGAGCTACCACGGCAACACCATCGGAGCACTCTGTGTTTCTGGCCATGACTCTCGTCGGGCTATGTACCACCATTGGTTATCGCAGAATGTCAGCTTTGTTGATCCTTGCTTTGCTTATCGACTGAAAGAAAATGAAAACGAATCCGATGAAGCATATGTTAAACGCCTTACGAATCAGCTAGATGCTGAGATCCTTCGTGTCGGCCCCGAGAATGTTTCGGCCTTTGTCGCTGAGACTGTCAGCGGAACTACTCTGGGCTGCGTTCCCGCTGTGCCTGGCTACTTCAAGGCTGTTCGACAAATTTGTGATAAATACGACGTCCTCTTGATCTTGGATGAGGCAGGTTGCTGCAACTGATGGTTGAAATCTCCTGGCTAACTCTGTTTACCTTAGATCATGTGTGGCATGGGGAAAACTGGCACCATGCATGCTTGGGAGCAGGAGGACATATCTGGACCGGATATCCAGATGATAGGAAAAGCGTTAGGTGGAGGGTTCATCCCATTATCTGGTGTATTGCTCCATGACAAGATTTTTGACGCTCTTGCTGACGGATCAGGGAGATTGGCTCACGGCCACACGTTCCAGGTATGCTTTGCATATTGTGCCGTCTACATTATTTGGTCTTGACTAAATTGGCTCACACAGGCTCATCCAGTAGCTTGCGCTGCAGCACTCGAGGTTCAGCGTATCATCCGAGACGAGGACATCCTAAAAAACGTTCAAAAGATGGGAAAGACTTTGGAGACTCTACTCAAGGCACATATCGGCCCCTTGGAGTTTGTCGGTGACATCCGTGGGCGTGGGCTCTTCTGGGCCGTTGAGTTTGTTCAGGATCCTCACAGCAAGACGCCTTTCCCGGCGAGCGTGAGGCTTTGCCACCTGATTGTTGACAAGGCGCTTGAGTTGGGCTTAAATATACTGGGTAATCTGGGTGATACGGGAGATGTGCATGTTGACCATGTCATAATGTCCCCACCATATGTGGTAACTGAGACTGAGCTGGAGCGCATGGTTGTGATCCTCCAGGAAGCAATTAATGCAGTGGTTTCAGAGGTCGTTAATGCTCCAGAGCCGCGACTATGAAGTTCGTAATCAGCTCGAGATAATTCGTTTCTGAGTATAGCTATAATATAAATTTCTGATATACATACCCACCCTGCCATGCAGATAGATTGTCCTCTCCTTCAAAACCCTACTATGTAGTATGTAATAAATCTGTGATGCTGTGCAGAGGCAGATATGAGATGAAGTACCAATCGCTGTAGGTATCAGAAAGCTCTTGCTCGATCCCATATACCTAGTAATACAAAAAAAACCTGACCATATAGTTCATGTCATGATATATATCTTTACTAACGAAGGATGATATGATTGGCCAATCACATGCCCGCGTTTACTACCTACCTATGTAACAGTGATCTACCCCAGGATATTGCCACATACTGTAGTACCCTGCATACCCCATATTTACCGGCTTGGGGTTGGCTCATGTCGTGCATAACGAAATAGTCCTTGAGTATCATCGAGGGATCCCACAAAACTATGCCCTCAGGCGCAATCTGGAGAAGAGGTTATAGTCATTATTTGCGCCTCAAGCTAGTCTGCAAGCAGGGGACACCTTGTACAGTACTCTCCCTCCCAGAAGTGGCATCTAGAGGCACTGGAGTTGCCCAGGCAGGAGTTGTGAGAACTCCGAGCATTGATCAATAGACGAAGGGAGGTTACGCAGTTATACCAACCCTGTACCTAGCACCTAGACCCAGTGAGTTGAGTTCAGAGAACCTCATGGGAAGCAGACGAGTGATGCTGCGTTACTATACTGTAACACGTGCGTGTCTGCCTGCCGCAAGCCTAGAAAACAACTGCTTTCTGTTTGTTACGTGTACTCTCACTGACTTGATCTGCAAACTCATCCTTCTAATGACCTTCGGAGGGCAAGCCTATGTAGCCTAAGCTACTTTTGAGGGGAGATGGCCCCCCTACGGTTTCGCCTATCAGGATATCACAATGAGTGTCTCAATGGATGGTTGTCCCCTGATTAGCGCTTTTGTTGGGCCTCGAGGGGTGAGTCTTTGACGGATGTATACTTCGAATTCGTCTCGCGGACACTTTACCTGGTTTCTATAGCGAGCATGCTGAATGTCGGTCTTACCGATTTAGAAACGATGTTTCAGGCCCGTAGCCATCGCGTTGCTGCATGCTTTCGTGTCATAGTGCATTAACTCCAACGATGGGTATGCCCCTATAGCCAAGTAACTCACTATTGGGAATGCTTGGAGAAGTGCGCCGCAATGTTAGACTCGTTTACCTTTACTGAACCCCTATTCGGCATATCACAGTCACTTCCAACATCTTGAGAATCAAAATAAAGGTATGTATTGCCTGGTAGGCGTACCTTGCCTTTTCCGCTGTCTACGGCTCGGAGAGGATCTTACGAGGTTACTGAGAGACAAACTATCCGGGGATGATCAGGTGACAAACATCTCGAAACGTTGGAGCTTGTCTTGGCGTGCTCGATGAGGCCTGGCAACGAATATTCGACGGATCGCGCAAGAAAGATCAGGATAACGTGAACTGACTCGATGTGGTCAAGCATCATGGTTGGAAGCTTTCGATCTCTTGACTATGAAGCCCCGCAAGCTGATTTACTCCCTCCTTTGTTATCGTCGAGTATGGGTATCAACGACATGCAGACTCCTGCATCAACACAAGCTTCCTATCTCTCATATCCTTGAAACAGCCTAAAAGAACCACCAAAATGGCTACAACACAAGCCACAGTCATAACCGCAGATGGCTCAAGTTAAGAAGAGCCCAAAGAACACGAAGATCAAGCTTCTATCCCTTGTCGATGTCATATCCTGCCGCTGTGTCTGATGACCTTGTCATTCCTAGGACTCTCGACATCGAATGCGATGGGCGTTGGATTCCGACTTCTGCTTTCATCTGTCTCATGTGGATGCCCCGTTTGCATCATCCGAGTCCAACGATCCAGTATCCTCTCACGCCATTATCACGCCGGCTGTGCATTTTGATCCTGATGGTGATCCTGTCAACGTGAAAGATGTTTTAAGCGAATTGGAAAGGCGAGGACGTATTATGAGGATGTTGAACCTGGAACAAATTTTGTGGATCAGTTTGTAGGATGACTGCCAAGTCACCCAGAACCGATATCAGAAGTAGAGGCTTGATACACGATCTATTCAGGGGGGGTTTATTCGACGCTTAACAGTGAGACATAGCGTCCATCTGATATGCATTTATATCCATGTGCCTTCCCTTATCGGATATCTCCGTGCGTCTGTCGCAGCACAGTTTTGTTCAGATGCCTAGCAGTGTGTTTCGGTCTATCTATCGGAATCAGATGCGGACAATTAACATTGAAGATGTCGTTGACGGCATGAACGCAATGGTAATACTCCGTACTGGGCTTCGTCTTAGCATTCATTATAGGTAACGCGATCGGATCGGGCAGCCAGCTGATGGTCCATGCCAATATGCGTCTTATACACTTCCTTGGAATATCTTAACCCATGCAGATTCTAGTGCCGGGTTCATCCAGCTACTGGAACTATCGGATGCATTCCTCATCCCATCCTCAGCACTACCCCTTTATCATACTAGCAGACACAGAAGATGGGGCTGGAGATGTTAGATTCTTGCCTCTAATGAGTCGCCACTTTCCGATCTGTACTAATATAGAGGATGACGGATTACGAGGCAACTTGCCCAATGCGCAGCATGGTCTACAATTAGGCTGGAGGCCTGGATGCTGTGACTTGCAGACCGATCATATAGTGTATAATCTATGGATCATGACAAGAAACAGAAACAACGACGCGATGCCGAAATTAGGAGTTATATCCACTTTTTAACAAAGGCGACAGCCTCCATACCAAAGGCAAGCAGTTGTCAGCAATTATTAGGGTCAGCCTCTTTTGGTTGGCGGCCACTAATGATTCGATAGCTCGCCACGGCCATAATTACATTCCTGTGCTGTTTCTCGAAGATGGAGAGAAGGTCAAACACGTGGTTCCTCGGGAATTCATTCAAAGCACATGATCATCAACCAGCGTCTTCTGCTCTTCCTCTTGAGCCCTTTTAACTCTGACAGCGTCATCCGAGTGGCCCCGGTCGAAACACGGCCTGTTTCATCACGGTCAAGGTTCTGACCTATCATTGGGATTTGCAGGCGCCCCCCCGATCCCAGCATCCAGGGTCTAGCTAGGCTCACTCGTTTCACGCCCCGGCACTCCACCAATCAGCATACCTTAGCCCTATAGCTGCAGGCGGTGACTGTGACACTGAAGAGCGATGCTGCAGCGCATGCAGTGTAATCTGTCGGTACCCGTCTTTGTCCTTAGTTTCAGAGCGTTCATAATAAGGACTAACGCCCGTGTGAGCTGTGTCGTGGCCATCTCCATCTTTGGAAAAGTGATATTTCATCATTCATGTTTCGTGGGCGGGACATGGTAGAACAGATTTGAAACCGCTTCGTCTCTTGTGCATGACCAGTAGCAGCCAGTACCAACCATAAATCATACTCATGCTATGCTTATGCCATCTCAGTCAACAAGGATTCCATACCCCATTAGGTAGTTGACACACGAGGTTTAGCGGCGGCTCTGCCCTTGTCTTTTCGTCACGATCAGCGTGGCATGTGGGACTCTCTAGACTCTCTGGGAACTCTGCAACGCAACCAGCCAAGGTCCCATATTTTGCATTTGCATTTCCGTCGCTTCTTTTGAGTCTGGGGACTCTTGTGCTCCTCGCGGTGGAGTTCTCCCTAACTCTCGAACCCCCAAGCATTAATCGCTCCCTCTAGCATAACCAAGCCAAGCATCCTTCAATAGTCCTCGCATTGACAGAATCCCCGGGTCAGTGGCTCGTCCAAACCAGCGGGCGTCTATTGATTCCTCCATCACAGCGTGATTATTGCTACAGGGGCTGTTTCTCCTCTGCGGTGGCCCAATTATCAATCGACGCTCCAGGTCCAGTCATCCAGAGCTGGCCAAGCCCGCCAACCTGAACCGGGCTAATCAAGCACCACTTCACCGTCTACAAGGTACCTGCAGGTCTAATCGATACCTGTCTGTCGATGCTCGTGCGCACGACGGATGTGCACTAGAGTGTTCTAGCTCATGTACTCACGATCCTGGTGGTACCTTCGCCGCAACCACCGCCAGTCCCCTGCGCAGTGAGGTGCACCCTACCCGACCCTGCCGACCTGCCAAACCGTCCCGTTTTCCCCTCTGGCTAGTAATTTGTATACGGCTTTTCCCTCCTTCAAACCTCACCTCAGCTTTGCTTGGCCTCTCCCTATACCTTCTTCACTTCTTCGTGAAGTGCTCCGCGTTGATCGCAGTTCTTGCTTCTTTGGCTTCGCGTTACTAATAATATAGGATAGAGTATTTGCTCTGCCCCCCCCCTCCGTCCGTCGCTTCGCAAACCCACTCCATCGATCGACTCAGCTGGGTCTGGGTATCCCACCTCGATTTGGTGTCTCAGGCGCCGTCGTTTGGTGACGAACAACAACCTCAATCTCACCACCTACAAACGCCTTTGATTGCCCTCGGCACTTCATTTGTGAAATCAGCCGCCTGTCACAATGGCTATGTTGGCTTCAAAAGCGTCATTCCCGGCCAACTTGGGCCCTTCTTCTCTCACTCCCGTTCCATCTCAGCCCGCAATGCCCCCACCTCGAAGAGCTCCAACGATGTCCTCTACAGGTGGCTACGGCAGTCCGACAGAATCCGAATTCACCGAAAACGATCCTGCCGAATCCGTCAAGAACTGGGACGAAGACCAGGTGTGCGAGTACCTGCGATCCGTGAAGTGCGGCGAGTATGAAAAGATCTTCCGAAAGAACCACATCAACGGCGAGAACCTGTTGGAGATGGACAAGGATGTGCTCAAAGAAATGGGCGTCGAGAAAGTCGGCGATCGCGTCCGCCTTTTCCTCTGCATCAAGAAACTACGGACCAGGGCCTATGCCAATGAGAAGAAGCGGAATCGGGTAGGCTTTAAGCCATTGCCATCTCTGCCGGCCTCACAGACTGACCGTGACTGTCTAGGATTCATTCGGCGGACTCGATATTCATATTACTGCACCCAACGACTCGCCACGAATGCACACATCACGAGGTGTCCCCACACCATCATCATCTAACAAACGGTTTTCAAGACTAGATTTGCATGGTGCTCTGGACAATGGCAAGACGTCCTCAAGGCCCAACTCCCCTCTGCCCGGTACCGACCTGCGGAACATGCGGGCCAGGGGGAAAACATATGTCACCAGTCCTAATGCTCAAGGACAAAGGATTGTGATTACCAACCCGGATCTTCCGGCCAACCGTCTGGTAACGTCCCATACCAGGAACAACTCCAGTATGGACGGTTCACTGATGGCTGCCTTACCACAGGGTCAAGAAGTTATTCGCGTTATATCGACTGGCGGCGTTACGAAGGTTGTCAAGATATCCGGATGCAACACTTGCGAAGAAGTCATGCGTGTGACGCTTCGAAAATTCGCCTTGCGCGAGGATCACGAGAGAAATTACTGCTTCTGGGTTCTAGCCGGTATCGATCCGGATCCGGGCCAAACTCGGCGGCTGGGCGATACAGAACTCTGGCGCATCATCAAGGACCAGCGAAGACCAGAAAGGAATCGACTGATATTGAGGAGAGTTCCAGCAGGTGAACCAGGCGAGGCGGAGTTGCAGCGTGCTGCAGCCATCGCCATGGAAGAAGAGCAACAGAAGCATGCCCGAGCCCTCGAGACGGTGGACAAGCGAAGCCAACTCAAGGTTCAGAAGATGCTTGGGGAGAAGTGGAACGACCAGCTCCAGTCTCCGTTATCGCCTATCTCATACCAGGACCGCGAGCGAAATCTGCACAACGCAGCCAAGGACCTCGAGCGTCCTGCTTCGGAAGCGGAATCACGACCCGCTCGGCGTGTTGGAGCTCTCCGACAATTTGGAGGACTCCGACCTCCCAGCGAGTTGATTGCGTCTGATCTTACGTCGTACTTCCCTGACCACACCAGAGAGGACATTGACCGTACAGCTCGACTTTCTATGCGAAGGTCGACTCGCTTGAGCAAGGTCAACAGCCGACTCAGTGTGGCTAGCAACCTCAGCTTTGCCTCTAGTATTCAGGATGCACCCCCTATCCCAACTATTGCTGACTCTTGGCTGAATGCCAACTCACAACTGGCCAAGGTCAAGACGCGCGACTCGCAACATATCCGGGCCCCTCAGAATGCGTACAACCGCGACTCAGTAACCTCATCAGTGCTTGGTACCCTGCAAGAGGAATCTTCTATTGAGCCTGACCGCAAGTCTTATGTCTCATTCACCGAGAGTGGTTCTGACTCGGCCGCTCTGAGCGTCACCGATCCTGAAGGAAAGACCACAGCCACGAGCTACTACGATGGCGACAACTCAACAGGTTCCGGCTCATTCCAGGAGCTTAGCCAAGCGTTGACCAACGACGGCGACGACGTGGATGAGGAGCTACAAAGCTTCCTGGCTGGAGAGTCATGGGATGAGGACAAGTGGATGAAGGGAGCGCTCATCGGCCAAGGATCATTTGGTAGTGTGTATCTGGCCCTGCATGCCGTTACGGGTGAGCTTCTTGCCGTGAAGCAGGTCGAGACACCTGCTCCTGGAGCTAATAGCCAAGGCGATACTCGCAAGAAGGGCATGATTGATGCACTCAAGCGAGAAATCAGCCTGCTTCGCGATCTTCGACACCCCAACATTGTGCAGTATCTTGGGTGCAGTTCGTCGGCTGATTATCTGAATATTTTCCTCGAGTATGTGCCTGGTGGTTCAGTACAGACGATACTCAACTCATACGGCGCTCTCCCAGAGCCGCTGGTGCGCAGTTTTGTGCGACAGATCCTGACTGGCCTCTCATACCTGCACAACCGGGACATTATCCATCGCGATATAAAAGGCGCCAATATTTTGGTTGATAATAAGGGAACTATCAAGATTTCTGATTTCGGTATTTCCAAGAAGCTGGAGGCCTCCAATATCCTGAATGGTGCCAACAACAACAAGCATCGTCCTTCACTCCAGGGATCCGTATTCTGGATGGCCCCTGAAGTGGTGAAGCAAACATCCTACACTCGCAAGGCGGATATCTGGTCGCTTGGATGTTTGGTGGTGGAGATGATGACTGGTAGTCACCCGTTCCCCGATTGCAGTCAGCTACAAGCCATCTTTAAGATTGGGGGCGGAAAGGCGGCTCCCACAATCCCTGAGCATGCGAGCGAGGCCGCCAAAGAATTTCTTGCGCAAACGTTCGAGATTGATCACAACCTACGACCTAGTGCGGACCAGCTGATACTCAGCCCCTTCCTGATCCCCATCACTTAAATCGCCATGCGACCAGGGTTATTGGGCTTGCTTCGAGTCCGAAGTTGGATGACTTATGATGTGCTCAACGTTGCTATTACTTAGGATAGGGTGGCTGCCAGGCAAGCAAGGCTGGGAAGCTGCAGGCTGTGGTGTTGATGGATATAATCTGCTTTACGAGTGAGTTGGAGGAGTGGTAATCTACTACTCAGGGGACGAGTTGGAGGAAAGAGAATGAATGCATAATTTGAAGAGGAGTCTATGCCTGATGATTGATTTTGCGATACCACGTTCGCTTTGTTTATTAATTTACCCTGACTAGAGAGGATTGCATCTGGGGGTTGGGAAGGGTTGGCAGCATTTTGTCGTTAGAAATGGGATGGAGTTTGGCTGGTAGATGTGACGAGGCTATGATGTGAGCAGAGAAGGAGAAGGGAAGAGAGGGACTAGAGGCAGAGACAAAGAAAGAACCCCAAGAGGCAGGACAGGGGATTGTACCAAAGTTCCGTTAGTATCAGACTCTCTGTGACTCAAAAGTGTATATAAGTCACGGTCACATTGACTGGGACTGGCTGGATTGAGGCGGAGCGAGGCTTGAGCGCCTTGCTGCCTATTCACAACCCAGCGCAGCGCCCAACGTCACGAAGCTCCATTGCCTCGAAGCGTTAGGCCGCCCACGAGCGCTTTAGTTGCCAGCCATTCATATCCTGATCTTAATACAAAGCCGTCGACAAGAAGAAATTCACGCCGGCGTCTTCTAAGCTCACGCTGATACTTGAGTCTACGCCGAAGAGTCACTCCACGTTGGTAGGCCGACCGTCCACTGCATGTCCGGTTATCACTAACACGACACTTGCAGTCTGCAATCTATATAAACCAACCACATCTGAGCTACAACCCTCAACTATGAGCTCCCAAGGAGATAGCCAGCCGTCACAGGACAGCACCATGACTGTGATGCAGGAAAACCTCTCAGAGGTTCTCTACTTCGCGTACGGATCAAACCTCTCCACTGAACAGATGCGCCAGCGCTGTCCATACTCTACACCCGTCGGCCTGGCATACCTCAAAGGCTGGAAATGGATCATCAACGCCCGCGGCTACGCAAACGTGGTCCAGCTGCCCATCGACTCAGATGACGATGCACCGGGCTCCGGAGAGAACAAGCAGCTCACCACCAGAGGAAGAGGCAAGGAGAAGGCCGCAGAGGAAGAGGGAGAGGAAGACGGCGTGTACGGGCTGCTCTATCTCGTCCCGCCAGAGGACGAGGAGAGGCTGGACGGGTACGAGGGCGTGCCGTGGGCGTACCAGAAGTTCCAGGTCGACGTCAAGTGGGCGAGTTCGAGGCAGGACGAGGACGAGACCTTGAGGGCGCTGGTGTATGTTGATAGCGAGAGGGTGGAGGAGGATGTGCCGAGGGATGAGTACGTGGGGAGAATGGAGGAAGGGATTGAGAATGTGGTTGAGAACTGGGGGTTGGATGAGAATTATGCGGATCGAGTCATGAGGAGGTTCTGGACTGAGGATGAGTGATTATCGTTTGTCTTGGACTGCTTTGCTGTTGTTTTTGGTTATCGAGTTGAGGGTATTGGAATATGGATGTTGTCCGGGCCTGTGTTGCTTGAGGCATCACGCTGGGACCAGAACAGCATGATTGAGTGCCACTCTGACGGTGAATAGGCAGCCTTAACGGATGGTCGTCGCTGGCGGGCCGAGGTCTCGGATCTCCGAGCTACACCCGGGAAACAATTGAATCTCACTTATACAAGACCTTTTACTTATCCCAGCTCAATTCTACTCATTAAATCTATAATCATGGCCTCTCAAACCCTCTTATCACGTCATCTAATCCGCTCAGCCAAACCCTCACCATCATCAATCCTCTCCCGTCAAACCCGTCTCTTGACATCTTCAAGCTTCCCCGCCTGGTTCGCGCGAGGGGGCACATCAAACGGCCTCGTCATCCACCGCAAAGACCTCCCTCCCGAGTCCCAATGGCACAAGATCCTCCCTTCAGCAATGGGCTCGCCTGACCCGTACGGACGGCAGCTCAACGGTATGGGCTCGGGTGTCTCATCGACCTCCAAGATCGTCATCCTAGGACCGCCCTCGAGAGGAGACGTCGATGTGGACTTTACCTTTGTGCAGGTTGGGATCAAGGATGGCAGTCTTGACATGGCCGGGAATTGCGGGAATATGTCGTCTTTGGTTGGTCCCGCGGCGTGGGATAGCGGGTTGATCCCGTCCAAGGCTGTCGAGAGGGACGACGATGGATCGCTGTGGGCAACTGTAAGGTTTCTGAATACGAATACTAACAAGATCATGGCCTCCAAGTTCCGAGTGGACGGTGAGCCTTTGAGATATAAACATGAGGGGGACTATGCCATGGATGGAGTACCAGGTACAGGCTCAAAGGTTATCATGAGCTTCCTTGACCCGGCTGGTGCAAAAACCGGAAAGGCCCTCCCCACGGGAAACGCCGTGGATACCCTCGACCTACAAGACGGCACCAAGATCAAGGCCTCTCTCGTCGATGTCGGAAATCCTGGTGTCTTTATCAGCACTGAAAGCTTGGGACTGGCTGACCATCTGGCCCTGACGCCAGCCATCGTTGAAGCAAACCCCGACCTCAAGGCTAGACTGGAACAAATACGCCAATCTGGTGCTCGCCTGATGGGCCTCGATCCTAACACCGAGAGCGTCCCCAAGATAGTCCTCCTGTTCCCCTCCGGCGGCTCCTCAGACGTCGATATCAGATGCCTCGCCCTGTCGATGGGCCAGGCGCACAAGGCCGTGCCATTGACGCTCGCGCTGTGCCTAGGAGCTGCGTCTCAGCTGAGGGGGACGATTGCGGCTGGTCTTGTAGGAGGCAAGACGAGAGAGACGGTCACTGTTGGACATCCGAGTGGGAGGGTTGACATTGGGACTGTTATTCGGGATGGTAAGATTGAGTCTGCGCAGCTTTTGCGGACGGCGAGGATTCTTATGAAGGGTGAAGTATACTTTTAAGGATCCTGCACTTGTATCTGTGTCTATAATTGTTCATATACCATTATATATTATATCATAAATATATATAAGGAGCCCACGTGCTCGGGTTCCAAAGACATGAGGCCACGGCGCCTCTCAATTCAAGATAGACCTTTGTCAGTAGAGTCATACAATAACCAACATTGAGCCTTTTTGTATTAACTGGAACTTACAAGTTATTAAATACTTTGCCATCATGTCTTGCGTCTCCCAGAGACCATCACGTGATAGGCAAGGGGGGTTAATTAAACCATCTCACCAACCGCTATATTCCTTCTCAGTATCCCCAGCATTGGGAAAGCCAATTGGTCGAGATAATCCTGGAAAGGTCCAAAGAGTCAACGCAAGCAAACTTATAACCTCTTTTTCTCTCTACCTTGCAACCATAAACCACCTCCAGCTCGAGCAATGGTCGCCCCTGGGCACCCATACTTCCCGGTAGACGCCGTGATCCCAGGCTATGTCGCCAACGTCACTGGAGTTGCAGAACTGATAGCTACATTTGTTGCTATTGTCGGTGCCGTTATCGTCTTTGCCCTGTGGCAGACGACACGTGCCCATAAACCAGTCCGCCCCGTTGATCGCTTCGCCGTTGCTTGGTTTGCGCTGTGTAAGTCAAACTAACCATGCATCTGCACCAGACAAGAAGAGCAGGACTGAATTGGGCTTTGGACTACAGGCGGTTTCTTGCATGTGGCCTTTGAAGGTAGGGTTCTGTGGCTTCAAGTTTACCGTTGCTGACTGACGCCTTCAAGGATACTATCTTGTATATCGCCATCAACTCCCCAGCATGTCAACCCTCTTTGCCCAGCTGTGGAAGGAATACACGCTCTCGGACTCACGCTACCTCACCCACGACATCTTCACCGTGAGTGTAGAGACAATCACATGTGTAAGCCAAAAGCCCTCCCCCCTCTTCCAATGTTTCTTCCGCAGTCTCACACAGCCTGTCCCTCTCTGCACAGCTCGCCTGGGGTCCACTCTCGCTCCTCACAGTGGCCGGCATCCTCAGAGACTGGCACAGCCGCCACGTCGTGCAGATCATCGTGTGTACGGCTCACGTGTACGGCGTCGCCCTCTACTACCTGACCAACTGGAACGAGTCGAGGGTGCATGGCGTGGCGTACAGTCGCCCCGAGACGCTGTACTTTTGGGTCTATTACGTGGGCTTCAACCTGCCTTGGGCAGTTGTACCTCTTGGTGAGTGCAAGTCTGGTGCTAGTCCTGGACTGTAGAGCAGAGTAGAAGCCGGGCTGACTCGGTGTGTAGTGCTGCTGCGTGATAGTTGGCAGCAAGTTGCCAGGGCTTTTGCTGCCCTGGAGGAGACAAAGAAGAGAGCGTGATCAGCCAACGAGGTTGGAAGCATGCTGACTGGTACAGAGAAGGGCGTCCGGTAACGTGGTTATAGAGTGAGGCTCGTCACGAGTTCCAAGCGATAGGTTTGTTGCAGCAGACACAACTGCGCAGTGAAACAATACACGTTGGATTATCGACTGCTCTAGACACTACAGCTGCGTATAACGAGCATAGTGCTATAGGCCTCTGATCATAATCATGCATTGTGTAAGGTCTGGCCGACTGATACCCCCTGAGCAAGCAACTTCTCACCAACATGAGTAGAAGAAGCTAGCACGCCTTGTCACATACAACCATCCTCTTCGCCTCAGCCTCACCCGAGACCAACGTCCCCCCCTCTACTCTGCCCTACCCTGGCCAACCCTATCAGGATCCCTCTCAGCCTCCATCCTTGTTTGTCTCAGCACCTCCTGACGTGAGAGAAGCCTGTACATCCCGCCCCTCGCCTCGTTTCCATACCCACCCGTATCGCCCCGTACCATGCTGCCGGATTCCGAACGCCGTGAGCCGCTGCAGCGGTAAAGGTTGCAGGCCTCATTTGCTGTTCGAGGCTTCAGCGTCTGAAGAAGCCTTATACATAAGCACGGGCATCGAAACGACCACTTCACCGTAGCACACTGATTCAAATGCAGCTGGTGTATGTGCATGTCGTGAGGCTAGCAACTTCGGGGAGCTGCTTCACATGGGCCTCTTCTCTCGAGTTGATTGCGCCAAGTAACAGTCACACCGCATCCCGACGGGCCGGACGCTATATATGTGCGTGCGTGCGTGCATATCACATATTATGCTATGGTACTCAAGTCGGTGAAGATGTAGCATTGAATGGTGCTACGGACATGCTTCAGAGACATGTTATACCTGCAATAGCTACATGACCCCGTCTCCCGTGTTGTTGAACCCCTGTCATTGCTGCATGCCACCTACAGTATTAGCCAGACGATTCTATACCGCCTCATCCACCGAGCTCCTTCAGCGCTGCAACAACTCCCCTCTGCTTCATCATCTCTAAATGGCCATGATCATCAGATTACATCGTCTTACAGCAGTGGAGAAGCGAAGCCGCGGTCATGATCTGGGTCATATGGCGATAAGTGAGGCGGAAGCTAAGAGAGCTAGATCCTGGTCTATATTTCTGCTCCCCTGATAGAGATGAACGGTCACACTATAAAATTCAAAACGAAATATTACCAGTCATTCTGTCTTTTAGAGGGAGGGTCCGTGAGTTACACACGTGCAAGTATCAGGGGTAATACAGTTTCAATATGCAGAAAACACTTTAAGCTTTATGCTAAGGCAGCCAAATATGCAACTGCAACTGCAACTGTTTTGAAGAAACCAACTCCTTCTCGCATCACATAACATAATGTCATTCTATCCTCAATAAAGGGAGCAGATGAGAGGTAACAGACATAAACAAAGCATTCTACTCACACCGCGCCGATGACCGAATGCGCACAGGTTGCTACTCAAACTCCCGTGTCAAAAGCCCAGTTTAACATACTTATCCCTGAGATTCCTGACCTCCTAACCAATTCGCCATGCCCATAAACCCACTGATGCCTGATCAAACTCTGGAAAGAATGCACGGCACTCATATCGAGTGTCCCTCACGGAGAAGAAAATGTCTCCTCATCCATAATATCCCTTAATCCGCAATGTCGACGCTGCTGCGTGAGGAAGCAGCCGACATAGGGCGCGGTGCCGGCACCGGAGGGAACGCCGGCACCATGCTTGCCGTCATAATCTCAATATCGAACTTGGGGATGCTCGAAGTGCTGCGGAACAAAGCAGTCAAGTCGTTGCCACAAGCGGCCATCTCGTACGTGTCGTCCTCGCCTAGTGTAACACGGCGCACTATGGCTCTGAGAGTCAGATTTCCATTGTTGCCACGGCCTGGGGGAGGGTGGTAAGGTGGCGCAGCGGGGTTTGAAAAGGTCATAGGACGCAAATTTGCCTCGTTGCTTGCAAACATCTGCAGGCTGTGAAGAGTTGGCGGGACATTTACAAGCATGTTCCTCTTGCCTTTGCCAGGCCAGTTGATGCTTAGACGTGCGGAATACAACTTACCCATCGCATGCGGAGGAACGGGAATGCTCCTGGCGCCTGGCGGTGGAGGACGAACACCCGGGATAGGGGCAGGAAGTGGTGCTGGAACTGGAACTGCAACTGGAGCTTGCATCGTATGGCTCCATGCTTGAGGAGGGTTGTGCATGTGCATTCCAGCTGGACGCTGAGGGAAACCCATTCCCCAAGGAGGAGCACGGCGACGAGTGGGCTCATCGCTGTCGCTAGCAGAGTGTGCCTCTTCTCGCTCTAGACGTGTACTCGCTGTTTCACCAACCCCTCGGCTGCTGCGGTGACCTCGGCGATGAGATCGACGCGGAGGAAGCACAGAATCGTCAGAGTCGGACGCAAATGCCTCGCTGTCAGAAGAGCCGCAGGCGATGACATCGGGCCTTACCAACCCACCACGCATAGCAGTTGAAGCTTTGGAGGTGGTACTGGGGGGGAGGTCGTAGCCGTGACAGGTTACATACTGATCGGCCACACGCGCCGAGGCCTCGTGAAGCAGCTCGAGGGCACGATCGGGTCTCGACGCCTTGTTCTCAAGAATCTTTGAGCGCTTCCCGTTTTCTGTCTTGAGAACGAAAGCGTGCCACTGATCACTTGTGTCGATCCGGGTTAAGACGTCGAACTCAGCATCTTGGCCTCCGACAAAAGCACGGCAGTTCTCTATAGATCAGGTCAAGTTAGTCGTGTATTCCCCAGAGTCAATCAAGATAAGCTCTTGAACCCACGTAGAGTAAGACTCTCCAGATCTAGGTGAAGAGGCACCATATCTGACTGAGATGTAAGTGCTGGGTTCTGACAGGCCCGACGCAACAAGGTCATTGGTGAGAGGAAGGGGGTTTGCAAAGTGGCGTTGAAAGTGCCGGAGAGAGATGGTGGTGATGGTCTGGTGAGTATAAGTATCGATTGAGAGGAAGTGCAACACCTTTATGTACAAATAGCATGCACGAGGGAGGCGGTGGGGGTGCCCGTCTATCGTAGCTCCTATCCAATCGATATACACCAGGGAAGAGATTGGCAAGTTTAGAGACGACGCCCCCCAAAGGAAAGGAATACAGCAGCACCAAACGCTGACAAGGCGACCACTAATGTCTCTACCCAGAGTGGGAGGTATGCATAGCCGAGAAATATGTACCAACCTGGCACGATATTGCTTGCAGACGTCGCGCAAGACTCTGGCGCTCTGATCCTTCTGTCACCGAAGCCCTTCTCGTCGTTTATGCTGTGTAAAGTCAGGCATAGCTTGACAGTAGACAATTCGTAATCGTGATACCACGAAAGCGTTAGGCAGGTCGTCGAAAGCAGAGTGACAACGGACTACACTATCGTGGCAATCCGCAGAGGAAGAGCAACCAGACAGAGTGTTATTCCCAAGGGCCGATGGTTAATTCCAGGTACCAGAATGCATTCCGTCAGGCCAGCAACACGCTGAAACATACTATGCTGCAGGCTGCATCTAAGGCAACCCGTTTAGCCTGTCTCAGCCAGTGAATTTGGGGATACCATGTACATCAAGGATGTTTCCTTTTTTTCTTCTTTTTTTTTTTCGCTGTGTGTGGTAAGCATCGTCCGCGACCATCCGAAGCCTTCGCTGTGTTGAATGTTGTGTCCCCTTGGCTCTGTAGTGTGTAGCAACCGCTTTCGTTGATCGTATGCTTTGTCCTCGGTTGGCAATCAATACAAGGTACGCAAACTAGAACAGAAACGTTAGCAAACATCTGAGGAGCTGACTCTTTCTGGGTTGGTCGTCTTTCCGCCTTGTTTTTATGATTGGCCCACAAAGGAGCATCAATCAATCACCAGCTCAACAAAGCAATATCCTTTGCTGATACAACAGGGATTGTCAGCCTGGTTGGGTTGCTTGGGTTGCTTGGGTTGCTAGGGAGTTCAGACAATGTCACCAATTCCGGCCTCCTTCATCGTCAGTGTTTTCTTTTGTTCCAGGCTCATCACTCTTGGATGTGATTGACGCGTCGGTGTTGTCTTGACGATCTTGCCTCAACAATAGCCTCACTCGACGCCCAAGTCAAGGAAAGACTGTCTTGGGCTTTTGACTTTAGTTGTCTTTCAAACAATGGTTGACACAAAAAACATGTTCAGGGAATGAAAGGGCGAAAATTGAAAATCCAAAATCCAACTGGGATACGTCTTGTTATACTCTTCAGCGTCGTAGGTATCGTACATGCCCTCAGCTTCAGATGTTGGTCTGCAGCCGTTCCAGTCGCGCAGTGACAGCTTCCACCAAGGCTGTTTCTCTTGAAAGCAGTCCTTGAACCTGCTGCATCTTCGCCCGTCGAACCTCATGCGGGATCCGTAACTCGGCCGTGGGTGTAGCGGGCCCATCCGTGTCCCCTGTCGCCTTGTTCATGGCCTCCACCTCGGCTGCAAGATCAGCCTGCAAGTGCTTGATGTCTTCCAGACGCTTCCACAACTGTTTCGCCTGCGCCGCCGACGGCTTCGCCTTGCCTGATGCCAGCTCTGCGTAATCCGGAGCTGCCATACTTGCTTCCATAGATCTAACCTCTTCCACAAATGCACGTTCCTTGGCGCTTAAGTCACGAGTCGTCGCCTTGCCGACAATCTTACGCAGGTTTTCAAGGCGCTCCGCAAGCTGGCCCTGTCGGTCCTTTGCCGCTGCAACTCGTCGATCATACATAGCATTGTCCGCTTCTCCATCGCGATGCGACCCGTTGATTGTGTCGATCTTGCCTTTCACTTCATTGGCCTTCATGACCTGCTGCTTTAGCTCATTCTGAAGGAGCTCGCATCTCCGGAACACTTCAGCCGCAGCCATTCCAAGGCGATGCGTCTCATCTGCCAAGACCTTGTGCGCATCGGTAAATATCTGCAGTGTAAGTGGACTCAGTCTCACTTCCTGGTTAACAACCGTCTTGTGTCGAGAGGTACGAAGCCTCTCCAGGAGAGTAGGCAGAGCAGAGCCCTCGTCGAATGCATGCGACGGGTTGAACACAGGACGAGGTTCGTAAAAGTCCAATGGTGCCATGCTGGCTTCGCGCCCGTAAGTGGGACTCTCTTGACGAATTGGCGCAAGATCGACTTCAGGTGTGTCAAAGGTCAAGGCAATGGGCTCGTAAGGAGTAGCTGAGAGGAGGAAATAACCGACATCAGGGTCCCTCAGGACATTGCATGCGGCCAAGGGAACCGCAATATCGGCAGTGGGCTGCGAATAGATACGGTCTCTCGATGACTGAGAGTTGACAAGCAGGCCAATTCTGAAATCAGTTCCTGCTTCAGAATCCCCATTCAGCTCACTCTCAAGACGGAAGATCCAAGAGGTAAG
This sequence comes from Fusarium nurragi, assembly GCA_012977755.1. NCBI lineage: Eukaryota > Fungi > Ascomycota > Sordariomycetes > Hypocreales > Nectriaceae > Fusarium > Fusarium nurragi. Next base: position 36,662 of record JAALXI010000323.1, on the reverse strand, counting down.
AGATATGAATGTGATTGCAGCATGGTGGGTGACAAAGAAATTGTATCGAGATGTGACATCAGTGCTGAAAACTGGCCAGCTATCCTCGTTGACTTCGACTGGGCTCATTGTGTCGATGGCCTGGAAGGAGAGGAGGGAAGGGGGGTCGGATTCCGCCAGGAGTCGACCGAGCTTGTTCTTGTTCTTGGGGGGCAGCCACTGAGCTTGAATACCCTCAAGATCGAGATATACGCGAACTTGCCCGCTTGTCGACAAAAGACAGATCACAGTAAGAGACAGGCCTTCCTGATCCCCGTCGTCCATATCCAGATCTTCTTCTTCGCCCATCATGAGCTCCTCCGTCTCTGTTTTCTTTCCGATCACGAGCATGTCGGTAACCGAAGTATCCAGCTCGTCGCCAGTCTCGGGATCCGACTGAAGCTCGAACGGACCTTGCAGGCGAGGGATGATACCAGGTCGATTTGGTCGCGTGTAAATTTCCGTAATAGGTTCCCCAAGCGGTCCTTCAACAATTGTCGGCTCTTGGGAATCCAGCTCGCCCATCCATTCCAATTGCTGCTGCGCGAGTAGCTTCTCCTGCTCTCCAACCTCGGGATCATCCTCGATACTAGCAACTGTAGTGACAATAGATACTGAGAGGGAGGGGATCAAGGTGGGAGGAGGTGCCCATTTCTGCGGCAACAAAGGACATAAGGCGTAGATATCTCCCTCACGCATGGCTATCCACAGAGTCATAGAGTTCCAACCACCAGCCCCTTTAGTAGAGAAACTGGCGGTAGCTACCTCCATCTCAAATGAATCGGGTGAAAAGGCCTTGTTAGTGGCTGATGCCGAGGCAGAAAAGTCCTGATCCAGAGTTGTACCGTCCACCAGTTTCTTCAGGTCGACAGACGTAGTAGGTGTGTCAAATGACCATCGATCGGTGGTGGACAATTCCCAAACACGCACGATAGCGTCGGCGGTAGTTGTGACAATGCAAGAGCCAGCAACTCCCAGGGGATGCCATAGCGCTGAGGCAATGGGGGATCGCGAAGTGACGTGAGTGGTAGGTCCAAGGGTGAAGATCTTGGGCTTAAGAGGACCAACATCTTCGCTCGTAAGGTGCGAAGGGTCTGGAAGGACGCAGATGTGGACAGTGTAGGTGGTCAGAATGGCCAAAAAGTTCGAGTTCGGTGAGATGATAAGCTGTCGAATGTCCTCGGCAGCCGGCGTCTTGATGGTCTGCACGGTGATAAGTTAGCCATCCATTTGTGAGTCGCAATACTTGGACATACCCTCAATCCGGGGGCATTCTCTATATTCTCGTCATCGAACGACTGCGTCGAGTCCTCGCGCTTGATACGGCCACCCTGCGATGACCTTGCCTTTGAACAACGACTCGCCCATTCATCCTTCAGGTACGCAAGGTCTCCCCAGCGGATCTCGCGACCAACAGCAACAAATATTTCAGTACCCCGACGAGCAATGGTTCTGCGTGGACCAGGAATGGTTTTCTTCTTGGAGGTGTAGGTTGATTCCAGGCCGCGAGACTTGGAGACCTCGGTTGATTGCTCAAAGAGACGATGACCGGGAGTGTTGCTAGACAGCCAAGCTGCCGAATAGCTCTTAACCTTGGGCATGGTGAAGGACCAAAGTCAGAATTTGCCAGCAGAGAGTGGCGTGTAGCTTCGCGAAGCTAGTGAGGTGAGAATGCGACCTGCGTGAGCTATAGAAAGTACGTATAGCTGAGTGTGAGTCGCGATACTTAATGTTTTGTAGAAAAATAACGAGGCTGAAGATCTGGGGCTGGCGCAGTATGCGTCGACTGGAAGATTGGCGCCTGTAACCACAGCACCAAGAAGCGTGTGAAGCCACGCGCACCGCCACAGTTATCCGCATGGCCCACTCCTCTCATCGCAAGGCTGCTTGAGCTACACCAACATCCGCCCTCACGAGCATTCAACAACCTTGGGAATTTTGTACGAGCGTTGTCGCATACGAAATCCACGATACATTCCGGCATCTCAAAGATTGCCTCTAACAGTATATTGATTCATACACCTGAACAGGACTAGCGACAATGCGGCCAGGCGTCAGAAGTACTGTAGAGCGCCTCGATAGGCCGAGCGCTTACTACCAGAACCGCGTATGGCATCTTTTCCACGCTTCGTGCCAATGTCTACTAACACTGTGCTAGAACAAGCGGAGACGCGATCGCGACGATGATCAGAACGACCAACCCCCAGAGCCCCAGGTCGACCCCTTGGCCAATGCTACGACCCTTTACGTGGGCAACCTGTTTGTCTCCCTAAGTTCAATACTTATAATACCACACCAATACATTTTCAGAAGCTAACCTTCTATGTCATCGACAGATCCTTCTACACAACCGAGGAGCAGGTCTACGAACTTTTCGCAAAGTGCGGCGAAATCAAGCGCCTCGTCATGGGCCTCGACCGCTTCAACAAGACGCCCTGCGGTTTCTGCTTCGTCGAATACTACACACATCAGGACGCCCTCGACTGTCTGAAGTACATTGGCGGCACCAAGCTTGACGAGCGCATCATCCGTACCGACCTCGATCCCGGTTTCGAGGAGGGGCGCCAGTTCGGTCGTGGTAAGTCTGGCGGACAAGTACGTGACGAGTACCGCGAGGACTTTGACGAGGGCCGAGGAGGAGTCGGCAGGGCGATACAGGCTGACGAACGAGACGAGTACGCTGAGGGGAAGTAATCAAGCGGAGAGAAAGAAAAGGTGGTCCTCGGAGCGAGATTTGGGCCTCGATACCCTTAGGTTTAAACGAAGAACTTTCAACATTTACGAATATGGACCGTATCCCCTGCTTTCTATGTGCCTCTGTGACATTTCTTCGTTTGTCTCCCATCCCAATGCGCGCCCTTAGTCTGTTCCTACACTGGCACTCAAGACTGCCGCGAAAGCTTTTGTGTCGTAACATCTTGGCAAATATTGTCGTAACATTATCCCGCGAATTCGTAGTTGAAACAAAGATTGTTGTACATGGACCCCTATGCGGATCTGCCTGCAATTCCCGCTGTGGGATGAATACGCCGTTCTCCATTCGATCCTCGGCCCGGTAGTCCTCCTCCTCCAATTCGGTGTAATCGACTTCTAGTAACCGGGTGGGTTGACTCGCTGCGACACCCTCGTCCACTTGGGCAGCTCTGTTTAGTTGTCAGCACTGGAATTCGGTCAAGGGGATGGTCTGAGTATAGCAACATACTGTGGATGCCCTTGCGGTAACGCTTGGCCTTTCGGTCAAACATAGTGTACTTGTCCTTGGGCAGCATTTCCGCCTCGGTAGGCATCTCAGCCTTCCATCGCTCAAGGGCCTCGAGAGTCTGTCCCTGCTTGGCGAGAGCAGCGTCAACGGTCGCTACAACACTGTCGACGGCTCGGAGACGAAGGCGGTGGCGACGCTTCTGGAACTTGGACATCCGCCAGGGGATCTTCCAAAGAAGACCGCTCGATAGAGGATTCGTGATGCGGAATGCGCCGAACATCGTGGAGGATTATGGCGGGTTGGGAGACACAGTCGGAGGAGGGTTTGGGGTAGTATCGAATGAACGTCAACTTTTTCCGGGTAGCAGGCGGTTGTGATAGACGCGGGCGCGCTTAGCTTAGCGCAGAGGAAATGGTTGGCTCCCTATGCTAACGGGAAGCCAGCGGAACATTGTGAGACCCGGGTGCTGGGGGGCGGCCAGTGGGGGGATCCTGCTCCTCCAGTGGGGGAAGCTTAAGCTACCGATCGTAGAGAGCAGCGCAGACATACATTCCGGCCATCACTGCGCGTACAGTCACTGACGAACGAACGCCTCCATAATACGCCTTCACGAGTCAGCACAACCGGAAAACATCTCATATACACCGTCGATGCGTCACGCGACATCATGAGCTACTACTTCGCCATCGTCGGCACCCAGGACAACCCGTTATTCGAGCATGAGTTCGGCACCTCTAAGCAGGGCGGCGACGGCCAGTCGCGCTTCAGTGACCAAGTCCGTCATTTGAACCAGTTCATTCTCCATTCGAGTCTTGATATTGCAGAGGAAGTGCAGTGGTCACATGGACAGATGTGAGTAGTCCCAGCGCGGTTGATAAGGGTGTGTCAGGAGTAGACAAGGGGGCTTTCAACGGCATATGGTCCGGAGTGAATACCACCAGAGGGCACAAAGGCTGACGGATCTCTTGTTCAGGTATCTAAAGTGCATCGACAAATTCTTCAACAACTACATATCATGCTTCGTCACGGCAGGCAATGTCAAATTCCTCCTCCTTCACCAACCTATCGTCCCGACATCTGGTGCATCATCACGCTCGTCAACCGCTATTGGCGCCAATCCCACCAGCCCAGCCACCGAGGAAGCCATCAAAATGTTCTTCACCGAGGTGTATGAGAATTGGGTCAAGGCTATTATGAGCCCCTTCTACCGCGCCAATATGGAAGTGCGCAGTCCCATCTTCAGGACAAGAGTAGCTGCAGCAGGGAGGAAATATCTTTAGGTGTAGGCAGAGAGTTGCGTGTTCTTGTGATACCATGCTTGCATTTGTAATAAATAGAAAGTTCAGTCTTTAATGTTTCATCAACGTACCTTGACGTTCCATTACTACTTGCAGCAAGGTATCGACGAAGTGCGAGCAATTACAGACTCTGATTGAGCATACACGTAGGGTAATGGAGAATTATCATTTGTTCAATGTTCAATGTGGTATTCATTTCGCACGGTCGTCTTCCATGACGCCTAGTGGTAATATCATATCCGTGTTTCCCCAACGCCGTAGTCAAGTACATCCATCCCAGTGCCTGTAAATGTGCAGCTGTGTAATCCTTCTCCAAACCAAGCGAACCACCCAGTAGTGATGTGAAAGAATCGCTTAACCACCGAAACCGTAAAGGGTACGGCCCTGTCGCTTGAGGGCGTAGACAACGTCGAGGGAGGTGACAGTCTTGCGCTTGGCGTGCTCGGTGTAGGTAACAGCGTCGCGGATGACACCCTCAAGGAAGGTCTTGAGAACACCACGAGTCTCCTCATAGATCACTGAGGGGTAAAGGTTAGCATCTTGATGATGTGCAAGTGGAGAACTGTTGTCAACTTACTGGCAGAAATACGCTTGACACCACCACGACGGGCGAGACGTCGGATAGCGGGCTTGGTGATACCCTGGATGTTGTCTCGCAAAATCTTGCGGTGACGCTTGGCACCACCCTTGCCGAGACCCTTGCCACCCTTTCCGCCTGTGATGGAGTTAGCATCGTGAAGCTTGTGAAGTTGCATGCATTTCGTCAACGCGTGAAGATGGTCACCGACGAGGACCATGCAGCGACAGGTGATGATGCATCGAGAACGGAAAGTACTTACGTCCAGTCATGTTGATGGATGAAAGTGATGAAAGTTTTGATGAAAAAGATGAACGTGGCGCGTTATCGCGATGTTGTAGATGACGCTGATTTGTAGAGACGCGTTGAAGATGCGGAGTGAGAAGAATAGAAGGGGAAAAGCTGGCTGTGGGGGGGCGAGAAGACGAGAAATAAATACGTGCTGGCAATCAGTAAAAACAACAACTGCAAGCGCCAAAAAGCACTGCTAAAATGCGGGCAGGATCAGTGGAAAAATGGGCACCCTATTTCATTGAATCAGCGCGCTATCCCCGTTTAGGAGGCGCGCGTGAGCGGTCCTGCGGTTCGAATTTTTTCATTGGCTGGTTTCTCAGATCACTCCCGTCCCGCCTTCTGGGCTGCAGCCAGAAGTGAGAGGCGGGGAGTGGGTCATGCTGCATGCGTAGAGTCTGTCTGTCTCATACAAAGAACTTAAACGCGTCCGCTTCTTCACTGAAGGCGACATCTAGCCCTCGACTTGGGTCATATCCTTTATATATTACCAAATGCTTGTGAGGGTGTTCAACCCTGCACAACCGTTATCAAAGACAAGATCAGGATCAACGTTGCTGAACTCCGATCTAACCTACCTTAGGTACCTAACTTAGGTGTTGCGTGTAGTGTAAGCCATAACAATGTCGGGATGTTGCATCAATCAAAGTAATTATAGGGTCGTGTTGAAGTAACGCATTCAATACCTTGATTAATGCTCTGAAGCTTCAACTCTGCTCAACGCCAAAATCAGGTTCATCCACTTAACGCGCTACAATCATCTGATTTAATGCTGTTCAACGCGTCCATCACCCCCGTAAAGCAAGAGTCTCTATTACATCACCCAAACTTTTATAGAAGCTCGTCAATTCATAGGCATTCCTGGGCGCGATCTTTTTACTCTGACTATCAGGGTATCCATACAACAGTTCCGCGCCTCTAAAAGCCCATCCTCGAATTCCCGTAATGTACAGGTATTACAGCGCGTGGGTGCTCGGACTACATATACACAAAGCGAAGCCGCTCTTCCATTTGCACGCGAGAATTCAGGCCGCTCAACCAGCCTGATCATACCAGAAAACGCCAATGCCATGCCCATGCTCTTGTACCAAAGTCAACAGTAGCGCCGCCCACCGGCCCCCCGTCCGGTATATTCATCCCTTGCCGTCTTCCACTGGCACCGCATTCCACATACTTCGTAACGCTGATCATCTCAAAACCAAGGCTACCAAACGCAAGTTTAGACTCTTCAAAATCGCAATGTTCACGACAATCATCACATCATCGAGTCGTCCATCTCCACGTCGTCCTCGAAACTCTCAATGGCTTCCTTGATCTGTGGGCTTGCCTATGTTACCGTTAGTATCAGTTATGTCCAGTTTTGAAAGGTTCGACTGGCTTACCTTGGGATCCAGTGCAAGGGCAATAGTAAAGTGCCGCACTGAGAGCTGCTTTTCGCCCATGCTTCTATACAGTTTGCCGAGGAGGAAGTGAACTGTCGCCTCATCTGGCGCCAAGTCCTTTAGTATCATCAGCTCTTTTTGCGCCGCTTCTAATTGGCCTACAGCGAGTAGTGCTCTGGCCTTCTTGTATCGAGTCTGGGCTGCACGAGGCGCGAGCTCTACTGCTTTGCTATACGCTTGGAGAGCAGGCATTATCTGCTTCTGCTTCTCCAACACTGTTCCGATGCAAGTGATCAGGACCGCATTGTTGGGGTTGATACTCTGAGCAGCATGGAAGTGCGTGTACGCCTTATCATAGGCACCGAGGCGCTCCTGGACCCTTCCGATGCCGTAGTAGGCATTGTAATGGCGTCGGTCAGCTGATATCGCCTGTCGGTATGCCGTAAGTGCTTTGTCATATTCTTCGTTGGTAACATGCTCGTGTCCCTGTAGGGTGAAGGCATATGCAAACTTGGGGTCCAGTTGAGTTGCTCGCGTAAAGCACTTGAGTGCTTGTTCGTGATCGCGTGCTAGTGACCAAGCATTGCCCAAGGCGCACCAGGCTTGGGGTGAAAGCCAGGCCGAGTCAACTAACTCATGTGCCAAGAAAGAGAGATCGGTCTCCCGCCTCAGATGCCACAGGGTTGTGGAATACACCTCCATATCCTCGAGTCGTGAAGGTGCTTGCACTCTCATCTTCCGGAAGAACTTTTCAGCCTCAGCGTATGAAGCTTGTTCATAATGAACCCGACCCATCTGCGCCAGCACCCAAGGTGTGTTTTGATGAGACATAGGAAGTGACTGGAAATGCTGGAGGCTCTCGGTGCATTGGAACTGCGATAATGAGTAGTATCCGTTTGCGAGCTTCCTTGTGAGTTCCAGTATCCACTTGAGTCCTTCTTCAAGTCTTTGAGCATCGAGTTCTAATGTCTTGTGAACAGGCGGCGGAGGAGGAGCCTCTTTAACTCTTGGTATCTCGCCGTGATCTGCTTCGGGGTGGGCTTCTTCCAGAGGCTTGCGGTTACCGCTGACCACGCGGCCCACACTAGTAGAGCCGCTGGATCCAGGTCGACCCAAGCGAGAAATCGGGGGCCTAGCCTTCTTTAACTCCCGGACACCCATCGTCCCCATTGTAGCCACGCCCGAGTTTGCTTTGGACGATGGTCTAAACATGTTGAGCCGTGCGCTACGTCGAGTCATTGCTGGTTCCTCTGGGTTTGCCGTTCGTTGTGCCGGGTGTCCTGAGACGGTTCGTTTCCTCTCCGCCGCTGGTATGGACGATCGCAACGATGTTGCAGGCGCCGCGTTAGATGCATCAATCATCACGTTTTCTGTCGACTGCTCTTGTTGTCCCTTGTCTTGTGCCCTGGTGCGTCGTGATCCTATGCGATAGTTCATTCGTGGGGGCGCCTCGTGGCCTTGGTCAATAGCCTGAGCATGCCGTGTCCTTCGAGGCGGTGCTTGAGGAGGCTCGTGAGGTTGACTGGGGCGGGAGGAAGCTGTTACTGAAGATACCGGAACAGGACCAGGTGGTGTCTCCATGCCGTCGAAGCCAGAGCTACTATTAGTTGATGTTGCATAGCGCATACGTCCCTCCTGTATTTTCTGCATGAAGTCGCTCTTATCGCCTTCATGAGCCGAGTCGCCATTAATTAGCTCATGTACAGCGGAGGGATGGCTTGAGCTGAACGGATCGCCTCCAGCATCTGTTGTAACACTTCGTTGCGATTTCTTCATGGGTACATCTGGAACAATTGGTACAGATCCTTCTCTTGATCTCGAAGGACTTGTCTCCACATCGAAGCTTTGGACAAGCACGTCGTTAGGTTTAAAGATGTTGGGTACGCGAACGGTGACACCGAGATCGCAAAGAGCCGTGAAGGCATCCCACATGAAGGGATTGAGCTGCAGAGCCTCTTCGAAACAAGCAACGGCCTTTTTCTTATCGTCGTAGCCACGGTGCAGTCTTCCCAGAAGACACAGCACTGCCGGCGCATCGGGAAGAGCGGTTCTGGTGGTTGCGCTATGCTTCCCTAAGCTAGTGCTTGATGCCCAGAAACTCCGGGCTTTCTCCAAGGCGGAGATACCATCCTTGTGACGTTCAAGAGCCAGGCAAGCTTGGGCGAAAACCCAAGCACAGCCTAAGTGAACGCCGCGATATCCTATAGGCTTGCTGACGTCGTAGGCGGAGCGAAATCCACCCAGACGCAGGTGACACAGCGCATAGAGATATGAAGACTCGCTGGACCTGGGGTCCTGTGCCGTCAAGCGTTCGGAGAAGAAGAGAGCATTGTCGTATGAGGCGTTGTCAAGATGATAGTGTATCACTTGTCTTAGTAGGCCATTGGTGGCCGTCGGAGTGGGCGCCATGCTGGATGTTGCTGTCCAGCGACAAGGCTTGAGGAGGTTGGGTGTTCGGAAGGTGATGGCGCTGACGGGGTTGCCTAACGACGTGTTCTGGCCATGAGACGGTCGATAGGGGTACTCGAAGTAAAAGACTCAAGGATGATTGACCCAACAATTCACGACCGAGAGAGCGGTCTGTCTGACCAAACGGTTGTTTGTTGTCGTTCGAGGCCGTTCGCGTGAGTGGCGGGGACAGCCAAGTCGAAAGAAAACAAAGCAGCCGTGGGTCGGTCGCTGGGTGGTCGCAGTGGAAATCGACGTCGCCAAGTGGATTAATGATTAATAAAACAACAAAAAGATGCAACCCGCGAGAGAACTCTTTGGCTAAAAGTAGCGTCGTGGTATTGCAGCCTAGCGAAAGAGCAAGAGGTCGTGAAAAGGAAGTCGTCAAAGTCAAGCGTCGACAGCTCGCAACGTTTCGTGAACGGTAGCGGTGGGTCCTGGAGAAGGAGCGAGCGAGCGAGAATGTTGATGAAGCTGGGACTGAAGGAGTAGCTCAAAAGCATAGAAGGGATGAAGAAAAATAACGAATTTCCCTACTACCAGCTAATACAACTTCGATGTGAGTTGCGCATGGTATGGATTTGCGAACTCGGCCTGAGCTTCAAGAGGCGTGGTGAGTAATGGAAGGTGCAGTGAACGTCGCTGAACGAACGTACTTGCGTGAAACAGGCTTGAATGTTTGGTGGTGACGGGTTGGCAAGCGCGCGGTACCTAACCAGGGGGGGTTGGATGTTCTGATTGGTTCAGCGTTGCGCCTGGCAACCAGCCACCAAGTATATGTACTTACAGGCAGACAAGATCTCTGAATAAACGGGAGTACCCTAAACACCAGGTCGCAAAGCTTCTAGCCACTGAGATTTTGCAGCTTGTATCCGTACCTGCAGTGTTAGATGGCCCATCCAGACGCAATCAATTGCACGATAAACGACGATAGGTATTTGAGGTTTTGCAATACCTGGTCTCTTGTGCATCACAGGCCAACTGGGCTTGTCTCAAGTAGGTATCTACACTGCATACATATTGTCATCCTCCATATCTGTGAAAGCTTATTTCAGTGCGATATTCCTATGTTCCATGGCCCCTGATGAAACATGGGAGCTAGGTACCTTATCAGTTAGTACGCTCCTGTCGAGGGCCTCTACAATACCAACACCCAGTAAGGTGCTCGGTGTAAGTCAACATGCCAATTCACCAACAATAATCAATGGACATAAATTTGAATGGCAGAACACGAGGTTCCCAGGACTTCATTAATCATGACTGAGTATCCTATATCCGCCACTCTTCCTGTGGGCAAGATCCTGATGTACCCATCATTCCCTTCCCTCACAATGCCAGGACGTAGCCAAGCATCTTTACCACTGACGAAGACCGTGTCTACATTTAAGCAGCAATGGTGACCTCAACCTCAACACCAGCCTCGACTGTAATACGGTTAGACATTGCGCAAAAGCCCTAGTAGAATGTGATTTCTTACTGTTGACGATGACGGACTTGACAACCTCGGTGGGGGCGTGGAGGTCGATCAGGCGCTTGTGGACGCGGAGCTCGTAGCAGTCCCAGGTCTTGGAGCCCTCACCACAAGGGGTCTTGCGGGTGGTGATCTTGAGGTTCTTGGTAGGGAGGCGGACGGGGCCCTTGATGGTGAGACCCTTGCTGCGGGCACGCTCAATGAGCTCGGCGCTGACCTTCTCAAGAGACTGGACCTTTCGGCTGGTCAGGGTGATGCGGATGCGGTGGCTCTTCTAATGGAGGGGTTAGCATCGTGGCCAGATGATTGCGATCTTAGTTGCAGTCGCACTGCGGTGTCAACGTACGGGAGCGTCACCGACGTCCTTCTCGTTCTTCTGGTGAGACATTGTGTATTGGGCTGTCAAGACTCGGCAAAGGTGACTGCAACGGTAACGTGATGACGGCCTGGGAAGGTTGAGGGATGGATTCCTTTTGTTGTAGGAGAGGTTCACGATTTAGCCCCAAATTTACGAAAAGTTGTGCGCTTATCGGTTATCGTGCATCCCCCCACCACCTTACACGTGACTGTGGATTTGGTCTATCACTCACTCAAACTGTCAAGCTGGAAAGCATCAAACACATGACAGGACTTCTTATAGATTCAGGTTCTGAATACCTGGAATGGAACACATGCTATAAATACTCTACTTCTTATTAATTAAACACGAAACCTCGCCTCATTCTTTACTATTTCTCCAATCTTCAACTTGAACAAGTGACCAGCTGAAGGCGGAAAGTGGAGATACCTACCAGATCGCAGCAATTGAAAGCGATCCCCTGTCATCAGCATCCAACTTCGTCATTCCACTTCCCAAGTCAACATTCAAGCTTTATTACTACTCTCGCCTTCTTCGCATCAACTCAGACGTGGTTCCCATAACTCAATCGCAATGGCTCAGAAAGCGAAGAAGGACCGCGCCAAGTCCAACGCCGCTGCGCTTAACAACCTCCACATCGGATCTCTCATCATCAACGCCCTCTTTCTCCTCGCCCACTTCCTATTCCGCGCTCGCTCCCTCTGGCTGTACGGTTTCCTTTCAGCACCCGCTCTTATCTGCGAGTATGTTCTGGAGTTCTCTGGTCGCCCCAAGTACGACCCGAGCACCCGTGCGCTGCGCACCGCTGGCGAGGATCTGTCCTCTCCTGGTCTGACCGAGTACATGTTCGACGTCATCTGGGTCACCTGGGCTACAGTTATTATGGTCATTTTCTTTGGCAACAAGGCATGGTTCTTCTGGCTTGTCCTTCCCGCATATGGCGTGTATCTGGGAAGTGGATTGCTCGGCATGGGAAAGCAGAAGATGGCCGAGTTCCAAGGGGCTGGCGATGGTGTCGGTGCTGGTGCTGGTGCGGCTCCTCCAGGTAACCGCCGGGCGCGCCGGGCTGCTTAAACGGATCAATTGTTCTATGGACTTTCTATCTGCCTCGATATTTTTGGTTGGCCTGGCTAAGGTCTCTGATTCGGGCGCTCTCCCGTCCATCGCTCAAGGGTATCATCGTCCACATTGCGGACCAGGACATGAATGTGCTCCAAAGCGCGCACACTCTGAAGAGCCACCCAATTCTTGAACCACAACACCCGGCTCCCACCATCCGGGCCCAGAGCGTCAATGAAGGTCTTTGTGACGAAATGTTGAACAAGTGCCCTGCTCTCGGGCGTCATGTCCCCGGTCTCAGGATCTGTAGGAATGGTTGTGCGCAACCATACGACAATATGCCGGATACCTGAGTCCAAGCCATAGGGCCAGTCATTGATCAGGATGCGGTAATCTGAAGGGTCCTTGAAAGGAATAGTAGATACGGGCGTGAAAGGCGGGTTGCCCCATTCCTTGGGCAGGCGGTTGGCAAGGAGGTAGTTTGTCATAGAGCCATACTCTGCTTTTGTCTCAGCAGTCCATGTCATATATCGGCGAAGGTCAGAAGGTTTGCGTTTCAGGACAGACAGGTTATTCGTCTCTGCCTGTTGTCAGTGAATGTTCTCAGACCAGAGCGTAGATGTGGGGCAGATATTCAATTAGAGCTACTTACCGATGATATCCTTCAACTCTCGCCAATCATGTTTGTGAAACTCTTCATCCGTCTGGGAAAGCACCCATTTGTCCACGGCAGTGAGTGGGAAGGGCGCTTCTTCTGGCAGCGTCTCACCCATCTTGTAGAAGCGGGCTGTGGATGCGAATGGTCGCAAAGGTATTATTTGCTGAGTACAATGAGGATTCAATATTGGGTACTTTTGCTGTGTGTTTCTGACTTTGCTTGTAAGAAAAACGTGATATGTTTGCCAAAGAGAGATATTCTGAGACTCACTGATTCGCACCACCGTCTTGTTGTTCATGCGGTGAGAAGTTGGCCCCAACCAGCTTATGTCAGCCGCGGCGAAGATGCGAGCCATGGTCCTTTCACATGAACGGGCAACAATTATTCCCGTCTAGATCAATCGTGGTTGAGTCAAGGGAACTATTCAGACACTCAAATTCGGTTAAGGTTGTCACATGCGAAGAGGGTGGTTTCTTGTCAACCGTTAAAGTTGGGGGTGCCCAGAGTTTCCAAGCTGTTGCCGCCAACACCAGCCCCTTCATCATCGATCTCACACCTTCAACGCACCAGGGAACCCCTAAGATCTGCTTGAATCTGGGCCGATTGGAGGTTTCGTTTATCGGTTCTTTTGTCGATAACTTCTCACTCGCTGCTCTCGTTAATACGTTGAATCGCATCCATTATTCACCCCCGCATCTCATGAATTGCTTGTCTCATCAAGCGAAGGCTCCCTCATCATGATCCTCGGTCCCGTAAGCCTCATTGATTGCGGAGTCTTTCTCATCTTTCTCGCACCTCAGCTCATATGGAACGTTGGATTTTTCCTGACTTTATTCACGGCTATCAAGGCTCTGCCATTTCTCTGTAGCGTATGCCTCACCGAATGCCTACCTCCCGTTAACTGACACGACAAACGCAGTGATCCAACTTCCTTATGATTTCGTCACAGATCGATATCTGACTCACCCCAGTCGCCAACTGCCATTTACGCAGACAGCTTCAGTATTTGAGGATTTTGTGATACGCTGCGTACGATATGCCTTCGCCAATATCCCCGCCAAGGTTGGGAGAGTTTTCTTCAGCAAGCATGTTGCCCTGCCGTTCACCCGATGGCGTATGCTTCGGCATGGCTATATCAGATCACCGGTCCACTACCGGGAATACAACATTGGAACAGTTGGTTTATTACTCTGATGCGTATATGTTTGGAAAACGTGACTGACTATAGGCAGGGTGATGTCCAAACGAAAGGTACTTGGATTATGCATCAGCCAGAGCATCCTCCAGATTTTGTCCTGTATTATGCACACGGTACGCTATGGAATGAATACCACCTATGTATTCTCGTTACTGACTATCCCTAGGCGGTGGGTTCTTGATGGGCTCAAGCTACTTTTACCTCGAGTTCCTCATGGCCTGGCATCACCTCCTTGTCGACGCCGGATTCAGGAATCCTGCCATATTCGCGCTCGAGTACACTCTAGTGCCAGATCGAGTCTACCCAAGACAGGTCCTAGAGGCGCTCGAAGGTTACAAGCACGTTCTTGGGGTCGTCAAAGAGGCCTCCAAGATTTGCGTTTCAGGCGACTCAGCTGGTGGCTCGCTGATCCTTAGCTTGCTGCTTGAGTTGGGCGCTCAGGCTGGGAACCAGGATTGGGAGGGTGTCAAGGTCAACATCCAGGGCGGCCCTACAGTTCCAGATCCGCCGCATCTGCCTCTACCCCGAATGGCTACCCTTATCTCGCCATGGATAACGCTCATGTCGAACTTACACTACAGCTCCAAGAGTGACTTCTTGGACAAACGTACCTTGTGGAAGTATGCACAGGAGTATGCAGGTGAGGACATGATCCACCAGCAACCAGCTTCCCCTGGAAATTGCGTCGATGAGAAGCTTTGGAGAGCAGCCAGTCCAGAAAGAGGATATTTTATCATCTTTGGCGAGGAAGAAGTTTTCGCTCCAGATGTGGAAGACTTTCTCAAGCGACAAGCCAAGATTGGTATCCAAGCCGAGGGACAGAAATTCGATGGAGGAATTCACGCATGGCCAGTTGCGTCTCTATTCCTGTCAAGTACAGAGGACAAGCGTCTGCAAGGACTTCGGACTGCTGTCAAGGAGATTAGAAGACGAATGCTTGAATGGGGCACATTGAACGGAGACAAAGTATAAAGGTCAGATTAGATCAAGTAAAAATTCATAGACGAGGCCTGCCGTCGGCAAATCAGAAACCATAGCATAGAACTCGGCTTCGTCCTCACAAGGCCATCTCAGGTATTTTAAAGCTCAACTCGTGTCATCACCAGAATGCAGGGCAAGTTGTGAAATGCAGGTAGGAAACAAAAGAACTTACCTGGTAAACACATAGATATATATGCCTATGGAAAGAGAAGGGCAAACGTGTCAATGAACTGGTCAGTCAACTCAGTGGTGTTGTGTATGCACTTCAGTGCTGGGAACCTAGAGCGAGCGACCTAGGGTCGCAATAAGGCATCCAAGTCATCCATGCCAGTCATTCTGATATCTGAATCAGCGCGGCATTTCATCGTATTCGTTGGAGAAGGAGGAATGGACTCCACCCAGCGTGCATGCGTATTGTGCGGCTGATACCAGGCATATCTTGGAGTGTGTTCAAGTCTGAGGTGATGATGAATCCATGTTGAGTGATTCAGCTGAGAGAATAATTTCAAGATGAAGCCTGACGTTGCCTTGATATGAGCTTCGAGATGCGAGCGAGCGAGTTGAAGAAAACAACATTGAGCCACTGTTACGCAAAGCGCATAAGATATTGCAAAAGAAAGAGTAAAGAGGATCATTAATAAAACACGTAAAGTGTAAATGATGCTCATCTACGGTGTGGGGCACACGTGGTGAGCTTGGACAGCCTAACAGTACCCAGTCGTGCCCAGCTCGTTCCGTGGCCGCATAGTAGCGTGGGAAGGAAGGTTCCCCTCCGATGGTTCCTGAGGTATTCGCCCATCCCCTCCGTGCTGGAGGGCAGGAGGGATCGGCTCTGAGACGACGCCGTCTCTAGATTGGGGTGTAGGCGTTCCGTCAAGTCACAAGTACACCCACCCTACACCCTCCTTCCCCCCGCGCGTCGTGCATATAAACGGCGGCATTCCCTCGTTTCGCCCGCCTGCCGCCGCTTTGTCAAATGCGATTGCCGAATACTGCACCGTGGTACTCAGCTACTAAAATCTGATGCTGACGCCTCTGGCTTTAACGAAAGCGATTCATGACAGCAGTACAGTTGTTGTTACTTTTATTATACAGCCTGAAACATATTATCACAGCAAGCACTTTATTTCATCGTCTCCCTATCGACTACTGTCTCTTTTCACTACCACTTATACGCATCTTCAGCTCCGTTTCAATATTGGGGTCTCGATCTTGCACAAACAATCTTGATCAATCATATATTCGACTTCAGCTGAACGAGGTAATACATTAAACCTCGAGCTTCTGAGAGCTATACTCTATCTCACACTTTACTCGGTGTCGCCAAACAAGCATCATTCGTATCACGACAGCTCTTCTCAACTTCCTACAACTTAATCACAACTCAATTGAGTCTGCCTGCTCGGCTTACTCGCGTATTGTTGTCTTCCGGCTCCCGAGCCTCATTTCACCCTTGTACTGTACCACCTCCACCAGGGGACTTGGACGGACAGAGTTGAATCGCCGCCGTCTCAGTCACAGGGGGCTTTCTTACACACAGTAGCCTCCGGCGACCCGCGCCTCTCATTGCACTGCAAGTCTGCAACCAACCTCTTTGCGATAGTTGTATCCGTAAAGGTAATGATTTGTCTCTTTTCCCCTGTCTATCCACAAGCATCCTAGGCCAACCTTACTGCATTACATGTACTCCACCATCACGTCAATCAAATCATATCGTCATTCCCAACCCCGGCACGGGACGGGAGCTCGAGCTTGCTGATTTGATTCGTGAGCTAAACTCCTTATTTCTCCCTGCCCATTCACCGATCAGCTGCAATGGCCTTGCTGGCAGGCAGGTCACTGATCATTGATATAATATCACAAGTCTCTTTCAGCTTGTCACTTTATCTGTTGTCCTCGTCCCTGTATCCCTAATTGCAGACATACCTACTCCATGTACCGTTAACTGACCAACTAAGCAAGCAAATTAACTTGTACAAAGACTCAACTCGACCCATCGAACAAGACATTGACTATTCACAGCCTGTCCTAGACGATACACTGCTTTGTCACATTTTCTTTGATCGAGTACGGGGTAATTCTTGATCGTTTTTAACGCTCATTCAAAGGCGCATACCAAACAGCAATTCATACGCTTCACACTTACAACTACCTTGTTCGGTGACGCAGAGTTCAATCCTGCAGGCTATTTTGCATCCCTCACCCCGCTGTTCTTTCGTTCCACAGAACATAATTAACAGTGCACACTATCAAAGACGAGCGACTCTCGTTTGCCAAGGCTTTAATAATTTCATCCCGGCCGGTCGGCGTGCATGCCCCACCACAATCCGACTGAAAGCCCCGACAAAAAAAATATTTATTATGTCTGCCGACGACAGTTACGCCCCCAAGTCTCCGGACCTCTCTTCTTTTTATTCAAGTGGCCCCACTCAAGAAGAGCTCCATCTTCCACAATCAGACAGTCACTTTAGCCCGACATACGAATATAAAGTAGAGTCCCCAACCTACGCCAGATCTGCTTCTTTTTCTTCCTACGTCCCCCCCTCCCTTCACTCTGACAACATCAACCACAGTACATCCGATTCCACGTACCAGGAAGAATCCGGCTACCAGCAACGTTCTGCGCAACCGAGATCCGCAAGGCAGGAATATCAGCCGTATCCGTCGCGACATTCTTCTCTCCAAGACCACTACGTCCATTCTTCACCTGAACGAATACCCCCGAATAACGGCTACGGGGAAACTTTGGCTTCTTCACGCCCGAACCAGCAACACCACTCTCAAGCGCGCACATTGCAGTACGGTCAGGCTTATGCAGAGCAAGTTGCGCTCCCTGACGCGACTACATACGATTCAAACTACACACCACCGACAGGAACCGGTGCTTTAGACCAAATTTCTGCTTTTGGTGCTGCGCCTTTTGACACAAACATGCCTCCGCGCAAAGCCGCGCCGCCTGCGGCCCCCGCTATCGACCCATCTCCCGTCCGAACCAAATTTCCCACAGCCAGGATCAAGCGTATCATGCAGGCTGATGAGGAGGTTGGCAAGGTTGCGCAGCAGACCCCTATCGCTGTGGGTAAAGCTCTCGAGCTCTTCATGATCCAGCTCGTGACAAAAAGCGCCGATGTGGCCAGGGAGAAGGGCTCGAAGAGAGTCACTGCACCCATGCTCAAGCAGGTTGTTGAAACCGATGAGCAGTGGGATTTTCTACGCGACATTGTCAGTCGCGTCGAGAACGAGAAGGAGGGCAGTAGATCCAAGGCTAAGCAGGAGAGTTCGAGCGAGGAGGAGATTGAAGAGCCCAAAAAGAGAACACGCGGCGGTAGGAAGAAGAAGGCGACATAGCACGCCTGTCTTTTGTTTCTGCCTGGAGGTTCTAACTGTGTTTTTTTGTAAATTTTGAATGCGTCATGAGGGTAACGATCAAATGGCTGGCGTTCGGGAGACTCGCATCGAGCCGGTGTTTGGTGCTATGGCAGACTATTCGTCTCGTGGCTTTTGACATATTATTTGAAGCATTCGCATGCGATGCTCTGTTTCCGGGGCGAATGTATTCTTTGGTTGCTGATGCTTCATAGCATCAATCGATTTTGAGCATCTGTAGATCTTCTCTCAACATGTATGTGGAGGGACCCTGCCACCTACTACTATCTACCATCTGGTGTGTTCTATATGTGAAGTCGTCCTCATTTGTCGGGTTGTGAATCGTGAGAACTGATCTGAAGCATTGGTTGCTTCAAGTTTATTCCAATGCATATCACGCGCTTGTGGCCAAACGGTATCTCTACAACTTTTATTGAGGTTCATGATGGCACTGGTCATATCCACAGGTCCAACCCCTGACACTAATTTCTCCATATCATCATTAATTTAAATAATAATAAAAACTTGAGTTGTATGATCTTGATCATGTATGATACACCACAGTCACATTGGCACGGAAGTAGGATATACAGTAGTCTACTTGCCAAATCAATTTTCCCTGGGATTACCCTGGAGCACCAGCGAACCGCGTTACCCGCTGACGTAGGTGTGACTGACGTCAGCATACCTCAAGGAATAGAGGTTAAGGACTTGAGCTCAGTGCAGGTCGATTAAATACAAAGGCTTCTAATAGCTTACAGTATGTACGGCAGCAGGTACATGTATGACTACCAAAAACGTGGCATATAGTAAATATCACTGTTACTGTAAATGAGACAATCTCAATCGGAAAATATGGAGAAGGAGAATGGCACTCCGAGTCGCCAAAAGGGACCATGCCCGGCCTTGAGTCCAAGATTTTTAGTGTTGCTCAGGGGTGCAGCGAGCCTTTCCTATTGGGCTGCCGGGACGTTTCTCTGAGGTGAGCTCCTCAAGCCCAGGGGGGCCAGCTATCACCCGGGCACCGCCTGAGCTGCTCGCCCCGACTCTTTAACAATATCCACTAATAAAACACCTCTATCCGCTGCGACTCCAGTAAATCCGCTGGAGAACAAACCTGCCCGTGGCTTGGACGGTTTCGTCGACATCAACATCAAACCAACTTCAACACCGTCAGACTCGCACACATACGAATGGCCTCTTGATTTACCCTGTTGCCTTCTGCGTCCACTTCCAGCTCGTCTGATACGATATCCTGTATTTCTTCATTCTTTTTTTTCTCTTAACCCTAGATGACGAACCGCCAGCTGTCCCTTACAGGCGCTCGCTCCCCCGCGTAAACCAATGTCGTGGGACTTGCTTCAGAGATTCCTCGAGTCCGACGTCTTCAACTCCAACCCCTTTCTCCCCGTCTCATACCTCTCGTGAGTCTCCTGCAAACCCCTGTACACCCTACAGCAAGCGTCGGTACATGCTACTCTCCATTTCGACCATGTTTCTTCGACTTGGCGTCTTCCGCCGTCTCCGACATCGCCAATCGCTAATGCCACCTGTCGCAACAGCCGCTACGCCGACCACGTGGGGATTCACTATGTCCTCTGCCAGAAGCTGCGCCAGTTCCCCTACGAGGACATCGAGTTCTTTCTGCCGCAGCTATGTCACCTCATAATAAGCGTACACAATGAGTCAATGGCACTCGAGGAGTTTTTGTTGGACTTGTGCGAGGAATCCGTCACAGCTGCGCTGCTGGTACGTGTGATGATGCTAGCTTGGGGATGGAACGCGCGAGCCGTCGTGCCATGGGGACCACGTTGATGGACTAGGTTACGTTGAAAACTGACAATTGCATGCGCAGACTTTCTGGCTCTTTCAGACATACCTTCACGATCTGTCGTCAAACCCGCAGTCCGATTCCTTCCAGACATGTCGCCGTGTCTACAACAAGGTCCAGCATATTGTGTTTGGACTCGCCGATGCCGCTCGCCATGAGAAGATAACGGAAAACGTCCTTCCCGTCACGGTTCTCTCTAGTTTCGTGCTTGCTAGTGTTGCGCTGCCTATGTTCCCCCAGTGGGCTGGTCCTCTCGCAGTCGCTCAGGCCCGCAAGCCTCAGCCTATCACCAACGAGACACAGGAGCCCAAGGAGAATCCCAAGCCTACAAGGGCACGTACGGTCACAGCGGGAAATTCACGATCGCGGCGTGCTCGAGAGAATACACGTACCTTCAGTGCGCCGGATCCCAAAGGATCCAGAGAACCTTCACCCAAGCCCGCTCGCACCAGCCCTCGACCGCCATCAGTGATTATTCCATCCTCAAGATCTAAGACGCCCATTGGCACGACTCGACCATCTGCCCTCGAGTTGAGATCACTGGAAGCCAAGCTCAGCACATCGTCTCTTCCACTGCCGTCCCCTCAGCCGCCAACAAGACCAACGACTCCAGTCTCAGCAGGCAACGCTCAACGCTCAATTGACAACTCTACCAGGAGGCATTCGCACCATGCCAAGGCGATTCTTGCTGTCAATGACCTGTCACCAATACAAAAGACGAGGCTTTTGAGACAACATTATTTCAGGTCACAAACCCAATTCTTAACGGCATTAGAAGGCATCTCAAACCGATTGGTACTGGTCCCCAAACCCGCTCGAATGAGCGCTCTCCGAGCAGAGCTGGCATTGATATCACAAGATTTACCTGCTGAGGTTGATATCCCAGTCATTTGTCCCCCGACTTTGGTCCATGGATCACCCGGACAGAGCCGACATCATCGCATCGTACGGATGAATCCTGCTGAGGCGACAGTACTCAACAGCGCTGAAAAGGTCCCTTATCTGATCATGGTGGAAGTTTTGAGGGACGATTTCTCTTTCGACCCTGATGTGCCCGAGAACGACCGTCTCCTGAATAGCTTACTCGGGGGCAGTGTTAGGGCGAAGCGCATATTCGATCTTTCAGATTCACCTCGCCTCTCACCCACAGTGAGGGCCCCAGAACCTGCCTTGGATAGTGTTTTCGAGCCCGCTTCCGGTGATTTGGGCAGCTCACCACTACTGAAAGGCATCGACGAGTCCCCGGTCAGAGCTACTCCAAGGCCAACTCAGAACCACAATGCTCAGCGTCTTCCAAGTGGAGCCACAACCTCTTTCTCGACTCTGGATTTGACAACGCCGCGATCCTCTGGCACGGGAACCTCGCGGTCGAACAGCCCGGGGCCTATTTCACGAAGGATGACTATGCCCATACAGCGAAGTGCACCCGCTGACCAGCCTGATTTCTCTGCCCTGGCTACACATATGCGAACCGCTTCTCAGATGCTTGCGCAGCTGGAAGCCACCAGCGGAAAGCGACCAAAGCAGGAAGTGGCTGCCATCAGAGCCAAGATCATCGCCAGCATGCAAAGTCTCGAGGAGAAGAGCTTTGACGTGGACGAGCAAGGTCCGACTTTCGACACCATCATCGCCAAGGCCAGCACAACCCCGATTCCCGTCAACAACCCTGATCTGGAGGAGGATGTCCAAATCGACCCGAATCTCAACGCCAGTGCAGGCCGTGAGCGAATGGAGAACGATATTAAGACTGGTGGTGTGCAACGTCGTGGTGATCGTGATGACCCTAGTGCGGCCGTCTTTGGGGAGGCCTGGGAGGCCAAGAAGGAACGAATTCGTAAATCATCACCTTATGGTTGGATGAAGAACTGGGATCTCATTAGTGTGATCGTCAAGACAGGAGCAGATCTTCGGCAAGAGGCGTTCGCCTGCCAGCTCATCGACGTGTGCCATAAAATATGGGTTGACGCTGGTACTGATGTCTGGGTTAAGCGTATGCGAATCCTGGTGACAGGAGAGTCCTCGGGTCTTATCGAAACCATTACGAGCGGTGTGTCTCTGCACTCGCTGAAGCGAAGTCTCACGCTGGCTTCTGTTGAGTCTGGACACAACCCTCGGAACCGGATTGCGACATTAAGGGACCATTTCCTTAAGGCTTTTGGGAAACCTGACAGCAAAGAGTTCCAGGCCGGAGTTGATGCATTCAAGAAATCTCTGGCGGCGTACAGCATCATCTCCTACGTCCTACAACTCAAGGACCGACATAACGGCAATGTTTTGGTGGACAGCGAGGGCCATATCATCCATATCGACTTTGGCTTTATGCTTTCCAACTCACCTGGCTCAGTTGGGTTTGAAGCTGCCCCATTCAAACTTACGCATGAATATGTGGATGTTCTGGGCGGACCTCTTTCTCCTGATTTTGAGGACTACAAGAGGCTTTGCAAGCAAGCTTTCCAAGGTTGGTTACGTCAGTCATGTCAAGAAGGGATAAATGGCTAACATTATGTGAAGCTCTGCGCCGCTCGGCAGACAATATCATCGACCTAGTAGCAATGATGGGGCACGACTCCAAGATGCCTTGCTTTGCAGTTGGCATTGCACAAGTTACAAATACACTCCGGCAGAGGTTCCAGCTTCACCTGAGCGCTGAGGAAGCAGAGCACTTTGTCGATGATCTCGTTACCAAATCGTTCGGTAGTTACTACACTCGACTGTGAGCCCAAGTCCCTCCTCAATTATCTCCACACCTTACTGATTCTCTCAGCTATGATACTTTCCAATATCGTACGCAGGGCATATACTAGACAAGATCGACATAACAGAGACTCAGCAGACCGGCACTAATTGGTTTCAACACGAAAGAAAGAAGAACAAGAGCTAGGAGTGGCATTGGGATACTTCAGGGGCATATGAGATGGCGTTGCGGACGATAGACATGGCTGAATCGCC
The DNA here is from genome assembly GCA_012977755.1 of Fusarium nurragi. Taxonomy (NCBI): domain Eukaryota; kingdom Fungi; phylum Ascomycota; class Sordariomycetes; order Hypocreales; family Nectriaceae; genus Fusarium; species Fusarium nurragi. The sequence goes on along the minus strand of JAALXI010000323.1, from coordinate 13,575 downwards.
GAATTACTTTACTGATGCGAGTTTTATATGACAACTGATGAATCGCACATACTGGAGAGAAGAACAAGAGAGGTCATATTCTTTTGGCCAGGGGTTAGAATGGTTGTAGAAATGGAAAATGGGGATCAATATTTGAAGACTTTGTGACGGCAACACCTATGTATATACCTTGCCTTTGCGAGGACTGATATCTCTTTCACGATGTTAAAGTGACAACATTTTGAGTGCTATTTGGATTTATCCTCAACAGTTCTCGCAGTTCATATCTGTTTTATTCTGCTCATCATCTTGTTCAATATCACAGAACACACAGACAGTACTGATTTTTTTTTAAATAGGTAGCCCTTAACTCAGACTCTATTAGATATACTATGCGTGGTTACCAAAACGGTAAAAACAAAAAAGCCCCTACCATCTTCGTAACGTGCATGTGTTTTTGTTCTCCTACTTCGTTCCATAGCCCGGCCTCACTTTCCGTTAACCAGCAGCACCCAAGCTGGCATCCCATCCCAATGAAGCTGTATGTAATATGTTTTTGATGCGACCGTCCCTTGCCCGTCCCCCTTTTGCTACTCGTACATGATGATTCCATATTCTTTATATGGTAAGGTATGCATCAACCGCCAACCAACACCTGAATGTAATGGAAAAAGAAACCTCACTTCCTATCTATCTCACCAAGTGAGAAAAGGAGAAAAAGCAAGGAAAGAAGATTAAGAGAACGGCATGTCTTTCATTGCCTCCGTGACCTGCCGACGGGCTTCTTCAGGGATCCTTTTGGCTTCTAACCCCATCGATCACCCTCTCTTTCTGCCTCGAGCCTTCGCATCCTCTCCTCCTCGTTGCCGCCACTGACGGCCTCGCTTCGCCGAGATGCAGCAGCTGATGTTGAAGAGGCGGTCCTACGGCCTTTGCGTGAGCCCGAACCCGCATCGTCGCCGTCATCGCCACGATTGCGCTTCCATCCCGTTATACTAGCGATACGTTGCGCTTCTTTAAGCAGGCGCTCGCGATTACGGGCCTCGCGCTCGAGTGTGTGAGGGTCCTTGCTCGAGCTTTCAGTTCGACTGGAAGAGTTGGCTTTCGCTTCAGGGCCGCGAGAACCAGACGCAGGCTTGGAATCCCTGTCACTGGGTGTAGCTCCAGCATCAGTCGATTGATGTCTGCTGCTATATCTCGAATCGCGCTCTCTGTCACGGTCTCTGTCTCGATCTCGGTCGCGATCACGTCGGTCCCTATCCCTATCCCGGTCTCGATGTCGCTCCTTGCGATCCTTGCGGTCTTTATCGCTGCGGTCTCTGTCCTTATCTCGACGTCGATCGCGTTCGTAGTCTCTATCTCGATGCGAGGAGCGGTGGCTGGACTTTTTGCGATCATCACTACGATAGTTGTCTTTATCCTTGTCCTTCTCCCGGTCTCTTCGCTTGTCCGAGTCTTTATCCCGGCGGCTGCGGTGGCTGGACCGTTTGGACTCGGCTGGCGACGCTGAACGGTCTCGATCAGCGTGTCTGTCATCATTCTCCGTGTACTTGTCTTTGTCCTTTTCCTTGGAGCGTGACGAGTCTTCATCAGCATAGTGGTGGCGACGACTCCTATGCTTCTTGCGTCGCGAATCATCATCGTGTCCATCATCCTCAATGGACTCCGAGCGGTGGCGTCTACGTCGACGGGAACTTCTATGCCCCCTGCTCCGACTACGGCTCCTGCTGACGGTTCGAGATGCTGATCCTGTTTGGTCTTGCTCGCGGTCATGGTCGCGAAGTCGCTCTTTGCTTTGCTCACGATGGGGACCGCGATCCTTATCCTTTTCACCAACATCGATACGACTCGGGGCTCGAGAAGTACTCCTAGACCGGCCTTGATCGGCTGGACTGTCTCTTATTGGAAGAGTTGCTTTAGCAGGAGGGACTTCACTTCCCACCTGGTAGCCCCGCGCTCGGAGGTGATGAAGGCTTGTGTTGGGGAGCCCCTGTCTCATGGCTTTAGGACCTGTAGGGGCATTCAGAGGAACATCTGGAGCTGTAACTGGACGAGTAGGTCCTGCAACATTGCCCTGAGCAAAGGCTCCAGATCCAACACTAGGTGTTATAGAGGAAGCATCGCCGGCAGCTTCGTTGCCTATGGTCTCACTGGGTCCATCAGTTTGTCCGGCATTCGAAGTCTTGGTCTCATCAGCTCCTTCAGTGACGTCTCCTTGGATAGCTTGGCCATTCTCATCCACTTGCTGGCCTTCGCCCTGGTCGGTACTGTTCTGGCCATTCTGGTCTGATCCGTACTGAGAGAATTGGCCCTGGTCCTGATAACTGGCGTTGCCTCCGAACTGATAGCCTCCACGGCCGTAACCTCCGTAGAAGCCTCGGCCACGGCCACGACCACGTCCGAAATTGCTGCGGCGATAGTCATTGAATTGACCATAATTACCTTGATTGTATCCTGTCTGGAATCCTGAGTTAAAGCTTCCATAATCACCAGTTCCCATGCCAGGACCATTTTGATTGTAATTATTCTGGTCGAAATTCCACGACTGAGAACCGTTCCAGTTATTATTGGAGCCTTGGCCAAATCCACCTCCAAAGCCACCCATGCCGTTCATGCCCATGCCTTGAAAGCCACCGCTCATGTACATGTTCTGCATCGTCATCGGGTCCATGCCCATGCCTGGCATGCCTGTAAACAAAACATGTTAGTATCAGAGCAGGATATAGCATCGTATCGTATCACCACTTACCCATCATAGGAAAGCCACCGAAAGAGTTCGGCGCCATACCGTTCTGCATAGCCATCATCATTTGCATCTGGTTGAAATCCCCAGAGCCTGAAAACCCGCTGTTGGGGACATTGCCGTCCATAGACTCGGGGTCGAGTTTCTCTTGATCTTCGCCGTTTTCGTCATCTCCTTCTTGTTGTTCTTGATATTCGTCGCCTTCGCCGTTGGCTTCGGTGTCTTGATTCGCAAGAGTCTGCTCGTCAGGGTTCTCGATGCCTGGTGCCTCTGTACTGCCTTCGGGAGGCGCGTTCTGAGCGTCACCTGCCTCGTCCTGCCGAGGTCCTTCAGCCGTGGTAGTATCATCGTGAGCGGCAATTTCCTGGTAATTTGTTAGATGCATGTCGTTAGGATACTCAAATTCAATAGATACCTGGTCAACGGGCTGAGCAGGAGCGCCACCATCGGGTTTGTTGGCGCCATCAACTTGTCCTTGTGTTGCGTCCACTCCTGGAGTCTGTCCCGTGGGCGTCTCGACCACAGGCGTCTCTGAGGCTGGGAGACTCTGCTTCGGCGCCTCGACTGGTGTCGCAGGTTCCGAATTTTTGTCTCCCTTTGGTCGACTCGCTTCGCGCTTCTTCTCCGCAGTGCGCAAGAAGACTCTGATTGTGGTTCGTAGTGACTTGTTGGGATTGCAATCCTCGGCCGACAAGGGCGAGTGTTCACAAACGGGACACGACGCAGGTAGATTGGATTGGCCTTGGCGGACTTGTTAGCATCGTTCTTTATTATTGGTGATTTTCGAGGACAGTCGCGTACATGATTCGCATATTGCTTGTTCGCAACAGGGAAGACGGTAGGCGTTGACCGCGAGCTTACTACAGATCGCGCATCGCAGCTTGATGGGAATATCGTCGGGAGAAAGAGACCTGCGTGAGAAGACATTAGTTTGCGTATTCGGCGCGCTCTGGCAGGCTCGTGTTACATACGAAATCAGCTCCGCCTGAGCTTCGGTGATTGTGGATGCCATTGCGAAATCTTGATAAGTGGTCAAGAAGCAGCCGCAAAGCCAAGGACAAAGCCTAAGACTGTAGAGAAAGCGTCATGGGCAGGTTGTGCGTGCGAGGAAAAGAAGAGAGAGAAGAGGAGGATATGCTCAGGCAGATACGATGCAGCAGGGCCGATCTTTTTTTATGGTGCTGGTGCAACAGGATCACAGCCACTGTGAGAGGATTGACGTGGCGTGACGTTCGTGAGTCAATGAGTTGACTACTTGAGTAGCAATACACCTCAATTAAAGAGAAGAATAATGATTAAGGTGGGTAGTTGGAATAAAGAGAAAGCCACGCCTGTTTGCTTCTGACGCAAAGGTCAAGCAACGGCAACTGGCAGGGCTGTGATGAGGTTCAAAACCGCGGAAAAAGAGTGGGCCAGAGAGGTACATGCCAAGAGTTACTGTAGTAGACGACCTAGGACCCGTGGAAGGTCACGTGGCTTACAGAGGCCTTATCACCTATAAAGCCATGCATAACAACACTGCAGTAGGTAAAGTCTGGTTGATAACGTCAATAGAAGAAAACATTCTGTTAATTCTCTTAAGGTGGATGGCACAATTCAGGTGACCTGGAAAGATGCTGTATTTATGCTCGAAGAAGTGACCATCCTCGCAGGCGTACAAGTTCATCGCTCGTTCAATCATGGTCTGTGTAGGGTACTTGGTAGAAATTGTTGCGACTTATTCAGAAATACAGTCCTATCCCCCTCTTCCTGCCTGTCGTACATCCTCATATTCGCAAATAGTTAATCGATTTTGTGATCAGCGGAGTTGTGAACGTAACCGCCAGTTGTCCATTCAAGCAGCGACAAATTTTGCTAGGTAGTAACAAGAAAAACACATAATCAACTCCCAGATGCTCCCTTCGGCATCAGTCCCAAGCAACCGGCTCGCAGGAAAAGGGCAGCATAACGTACAATACGAAAACAATCGTTGTCTGTACCTCCTACTTCATCCTCTCACCAACACATTAACCAGTCAAATCCGTCTAGCAGGCGCAGCTGTCCTTAGCACCAATGTCCTTGGGGCCGCCAAGGTTCACTCTTTGCTCCTCGCCTCCCCGGCTGGCAGCATTTGATGCGCCAGCTCCCCTCGCACTCTTCAACGATGTCTCGGGTATCGCATTGGCGATGGCAGTGAATACCTCAGTAACGTTATGTCCACTCTTAGCACTGGTCTCAAAGAATAGTAATCCCTCCTCTTCTGCGTATGCCTGAGCCTCTTCAGTCGGAACCTTGCGGGCGTCGCCGGTGTCGTCTCCCGCTTCACCATCATCACCATCAACGGCAACAGAAGATTCGCCTGTAAGATCCAGCTTGTTGCCTACCAATGCGATAACGATACCAGGGGACGCTTGTCGTTGCAGCTCAGCCACCCAGTGCTTGGCCTTGATGAGTGACGTAGGCTTGGTGAGATCGTAGACGACGAGGGCAGCCTGGGCGTTTCGGTAATACATGGGAGCCAGCGAAGCGAAGCGCTCTTGGCCAGCAGTATCCCAGATCTCAAACTTGATTGTCCGTGTGGGGAGGTTGCATTTCTGAGTCAAGAAGGCAGCTGTTGATGGTCAGGTTAGCGATGGGATGGCCGACTGAGGAAGGACAAGATACATACCACCAATAGTGGGTTCCTTGTTTTCTTGAAAGTCGTTGTTAACGAAGCGTAGAACGAGAGACGACTATGACATCTCAATTAGTATGCCGAACGGGCGTTTCCCAGTTGATAATCGCAATAATCGCACCTTTCCGACGGCAGCTTCACCGAGAAGCACAAGCTTGACGCTGCTGCTCGGCTTGGGGGCGTTGGCAGAATCGGCCATGATCGCGGGATGGCTCGGAGATGAGGTGAAGTTGGACGTATTGGTTTGTTCACGTTTCGAGTTGACGAGTGAAGCGACAATATCAGCGCCAAAAGCGGACACGTAGCGTAAAGGCGGGAGTGATTAGAGGCAGAAGCAATAACGGAAAGTTCAACGGTCTTGATGAAAGTTGCCTGGAGTGGAGGAGATAAAGACGCGACGTCAGTAGATTTACAGTAGGTAGTGGTAGCGGCGAACGCCAGTGGTTGTGGCAGGCGGGTTCCAGGTTGCTTTAGTGGCTCTTTTGGTGGCCGTGGTTGGTCAGTTTCCCTGATGACGAAGCCACATGCAACTACTGTACCGCCAGAGCGCTGAAGCTGCTAAAGAAAGGAGTGGAGTCTTATTGGCTGACCTCAGAGTACGGATACCCGAACAGCCTTCGGCTCAATATTTTACCGTCTTCCGACTCCCCGCCAAATTTTCAACCTGGCAGAAAAAAAGTTGAGCAGGCGCGAGGAAGCTCTCATTGGGTCTTGGTCTTTGTTGATGAAAATAGTTGTCGCTTGATACTATCTTTTTTTTACTACCACTCTTTTAACACACGACCACTTCCTTGGGTATCCCTTGGAAACTACATTCATCATGGGGAAAGCCACCGAGGACCCCAAAAACTCCAAGCGCAATCTCCTCGACGATAGCGACTCCGAATCAGAAGATGGAGGGGCTGCTATTGCTGCGCCTGATTTCAAGGTGAACGAAGATTTTGCCCGCCGTTTCGAGCATAACAAGAAGCGAGAAGAGAGGCAAAGACTGGAAGAGAAGTTCAAGAAGACTGGGAAACAGCCTGACGATGATGACGGCGAGTCTTCCTCCTCCGATGAGGAAGAAGATGAGGATGGTTTCCTTGCTACAGAAGACCTCGACGCCCAGATCTCCGCAACCCTCCAAGCCATTCGCAACAAGGATCCTAAAGTCTACGATAAGGAAGTCACATTCTACAAGCCCGATGATCCCACCGCGACAACCGCCGACAAGGAAAAGAAAGAAAAGCCACTCTACTTGAAGGACTACCACAGGGAAAAATATCTGCGGGGTGATACAGGCGCCGACGACGGAGACGAAGATGGTCCCATGACTTATAACCAAGAACAAGACGCTCTCAAAAAGTCAATTGTCGCTGAGATGCATGCTGCCGCCGAGGACGACTCTGACGAAGAGGATGGAGGTTTCATGAAGCGAAAGGCATCAGAAAAGCAAAAAGTGGACTCGAACGGCGTACATCCCTCTCGAAAAGCGGCCCTAACTGTCACCGAAGTTGACGTTGCCAACGCAGACAAGAACCCCGAGAACTTCTTGTCAAATTTCATGAGCGCGCGTGCTTGGGTCCCGCCGGATGGTTCCAACTGGAAGGCTTTTGAGTCAGACGATGGAGAGGACAATGATGATCGCGCCGATGAGTTTGAGCAGGCATACAACTTGCGATTCGAGGATCCGGAACGAAGCAATGAATTCCTTCGATCTTATGCTCGTGACGTTGCCGCGGCCAAGTCGGTCAGACGTGAGGAAAAGAGCGGTCGCAAGCGCCAGCGTGAACTCGAGCGCGAGCGCAAGGAAGCTGAGAAGAAGGAGAGACGTGAGGAAAAGGCCCGCCTAAAGAAGCTCAAGCTTGATGAAGCCCAGGAGAAGTTGCGCAAGATCAAACGCACAGCTGGCAGCGCAGGCAAGGACCTCACCGACGAGGATTGGATCAAGTTCCTCGACGACGCCTGGGAGGATGACAAGTGGGAAGAGGAAATGAGGAAGCGATTTGGCGACGACTACTATGCTCAAAAAGATGATGCTCTTGTGTCGGATCAAGAGGGAGAGGGAGAGGATGGCGAGAAGAAGTCAAAGCACCCCAAGAAGCCAAAGTGGGACGACGATATTGACATTAAGGACATCATTCCGGATTTCGAAGATGATGTAGAGAAACCAAAGATTAGCCTAAGCGATGTTGAGGGTGATGCCGCTGAAGAAGAGGAGGACGAAGATGAGGATGAGGATGGCCGAGCCTCCAAGAAGCGCAAGACAGATCACAAGAAGGCTCGCAAGGAATCTCAGAAGCAAGCTCGCCAAGAGCGTGCCAAGCTTGAGGCCCTGGTTGACGCCAAACTCGAGCTCTCCGACCACACTCTCCTCAAGCAGCCTTCCCACGCTCCCTTCCGCTACCGCGAGACCTCTCCTCAATCCTTTGGCATGACTGCCCGCGACATCCTCCTCGCCCCCTCAGATGCCGCCCTTAACGACTATGCTGGTCTCAAGAAGCTCGCCACCTTCCGAGACCAAGAGAAGAAGCGAAAGGACAAGAAGCGTCTCGGCAAGAAGGCTCGTCTCCGCCAGTGGCGTCGCGAGATCTTTGGTAGGGAGTATGAGCGTGAAGGCCCCACGTATGGCTTTGAGCGCTTGATCTCTGCTGATGACGAGGCTGGTGGTGCTATCATTGAGCCCAGGGGTGACAAGAAGAGAAAGCAGAAGAAGGACGAGGAGGAGGACAATGTGGTTGGCGATGTTGGTGAGAGGAAGAAGAAGCGAAAGAGGTCCAAGGGTAAGAAGAATACTTCAGCCGCCGCTCCAGCGGAGGAATAGAAGGAGGTCTTTGGGAGACATTTTGAGCAAGATACCACTGCGCTAGCATAGTGAAAAACCAGGCGTTCCATGTTGTATATCTATGTAGGGTTTCTTTTATAGAAGGATTAGGTACATCGCAAAAGCAAGATGCGTTTATGTTTTAAGGGAACGAGTCTCAACTTATGGATGTGAATTATCTCATTTCTTAGCAAACGAATGTCAGCTCATCTCTTAACGAGCATGACGGGTATGATGGTATCTTAAGTGCCGAAAACGCAATTTTCCTTCCAGATAGCAAGACGGCATATCCAACAACGTTCGCTTTACAAACATCAATATGCCTCTTCGCCAATATCCCAACCATGGCCATCTAACCCTGTATTCTGATGCAGTTCTCCAAAGTTAAGTATAGAAATGACAAAAAGCAATAGAAGGACCTCCCTTCATGGTCCCTGCAAGATATAAACATGGGCCCAGCTATGTCTTCTGGTCATAGCTTGAAGAACATTGAACTGAACCACTGATAGATCAGTATCGTTGGCCGGTGAACTTATGTAGTCGTGAAGGTCTTCGGGAATAGGGTGTTACCCGGGCTAACCACTCTGACAGTCCCTCCTAAGGACCCTGTTGCTGTAGCCCACCCAGTGCACTCGGTGTCGCCAAACCACTGCCTCCGCCGAATACTCTCGTGAAAGGATCAATTCCGCCCATGTTGAAGCCAGGATCTTGGCTCATCTCTGGAGGTTCCATGTTGAATGGCATGAACCAGGCGGATGATGCTTCTGGTCCACCTAGTCCCGCTCCATCAGCCATACCAGCTGCTTGCCCATTTATGCTTGCCTTGACATTAGACCGCCTGCCTTGTAAACCACCATCTGGCTGAGCGCCTGAAGCAACGGTATCCCAATCAATGCCGCTCATCATATCATGGTCACTACCCAAGCCTGTAGTAGCATCCATTGAATACCCGCCAAAAACAAGCTGACGATCGAGCGGGTCGATGTTCCCACTGGACCCCTGCCCAAAGTTCATCGCGAGCAGCTCGGGTGGGAAGAAGGTCGGAGTGTGCGCATGATGAGAGAATGCAGTCATGTTGGCCGGGCTCATAGGTGACATGGCCGTGCTGAAAGCTGGGTTCTGCGGGTTTGATACTGCGAGAGGATTGAAGCCGGCTGGACTGCTTGTCTGTAGTCCTAGGGCACCCGAGAATCTGCGGTCCTGGGCTCCCACTCCAGAGATGGGGTCTGTGTCAGTGCCGTGCAAGGACTCGAGATGCTGGCCATGCTGCACCGGCATACCGGCCTGCTTCTTGCTGGCATGTTTTCGTTTAGGTGCTGCTGCACGAATGGTATCCTTGTTCTCGATGCTCTGTGGCGTTGGAAGCGTGGAGAAGTACTCCTCCACTGATTGCAGCTCAGGTTTTGCTTCGAGGACACCATCTGCTCCTGAATCTTTTCGCTTGTGAGTAAGAGGGTCCATGAACTCGGCATCAGAAAGGCCATGTGGGTAACGGTTAAACCAGTCTCCGTACTGAAGAAAAGACGACTGCGTGGCGCGCTCTTGAAGATTTGCTCCAGCTCTCATAGAGTCCAAGGCGTTTCGATACTGAGTGCGAACATTCTCCACCATCCAGTGAAACATGCCCCAATACTTCTTCATTTTGTGAAGATACTTAACATTGGTGGTCAGATTCGTCTCGGCTGTTGGCTTCATGGATGGATTGCCAGAGACAACACCTAGAATGTGAACTGTGGTCGAGGAAAAGGCACAGTAGCCAGCAAACGGGGCCGAGACAAAGCATCTGGACTGTTCAGCCTCGCGAAGAAGCTCGGATATTCGATTTGCAGCATCAAAGGTTCTCTTGCTCGCTTCAGAGAAGAAATCATCGTGTGCGCCCTGTTGCTTTCGTGCCGATATAGCGGCGCGACTCACAAAGAGTATGTTATGCTGCAGGCAGATATGCATGAAAAGAAACTGGCTTGCCGTGTTCTCCGTCTTGTGGACCTCGAGGTTCTCTGCAGAGTACTTGAGTGACAAGGGCAGGCTAGCTTCAAGGTTCACGACATCATTGAGGTGCTTCACGTAGTGAGATTCGTCTTCCCACATCGGATTGGGGTCAAGATCCTTTCCCCCTTGGCTCAGGTAGGTAATGATCCGGCCCCATAAGGCGATGGCTCGAATTAGGAAGGCCGCGACCCCCATGTTCTCCCGTGCATCAGCGAGTTGGCCATCGTTGGGCGACGCTGGATGAGGTACTTGGCCGTTCAACATCTCGGTAGGAGCGGGCATATCGAACTGGAAGTATTTCTCTTTCACTGGCAGTGGAATTTGAATCGTATCCTCCCTAATAAACATAGGCCGATCTGTGCCAGAAGAGTTGAAGCGATCCATGAGAAAGCAAGCCCACATTATGCGCCGCCTGATCTCTCGATCAATGAAGCTGAGCTGCTTTTTGGTGCCAGTACGGCCCGAAGGATCGTATTCCAAATCTTTATGCAGCTGGAGAGCGAAGGCCATTCGAATAGCTTGTCCGCCCAGAGCCCAGCTACGGCCACCTTGACAAGTTCCAAATTCGTGCAGGCCCAAAATGAGGAGACATGTCAAGATGGTGAGGTTTGGCCATTCGTATCGTCTGGTGCAAATATCTCGAGCGTGTGACGCCCATTCCTCGCCGCGTAAGAACTCAGGCCCTGAAGAGCTCACTAGAGGGTTTGTCGTAAACCGAGCAGCTACAGCGCACACTGTAAGAACAAGCACTGGAGGTAATGTTCCATTTCTGTTGACAATTAGTAGGTACATGGGCATTAATCAAATGGAGACTCACCTAAGTTTTCGCATATAGCTTGGTTTGTGAAGAAGATGGTAAGATTGACCATAGATGTTGTCAAAAAACACCTCTGCGAGGTGCTCCTGTATGTCCTTGGAGGGGAGTGCTTCGGTCCCTTCATGTTGTAGCTTATTCTCCTCCGTTTCCTGGACTTGCAAGCTACTGGGCCTGTCGTCGCCATCGGGTTTAGGCTTCGAGGGAGCCTTGGCCCACGCTTCCAGGTCAGGCCCGAAAGCTTCTTCAGCGCCACGCTTCTTGGTCGACTTGTTGGAAGGCACAGTACCTGGTATTGCTGGCTTGACAACAGCACGAGTTACTGATGATGCGACTTCCTGGTCTGATTTGGGTATGACCTTGATAATTCGTTCTTCCATGCGCTTCAATCGCTTGTCGAGCATGGCCATGTAATCTGTTCGAGGCGCTGCCTTGCGAGTCGTGACCTTGTAGACGCATGGGATACGTGAGCGCAGACAGTGTTTACAGGCAGGTTTCTCGCCTGAACAGCGGATCTTCTTTCGGCGGCATGCAATGCAGGCGAGCGGGAGGCGTTTTCGTTCCTTGCCAGCCTTGGTCTTGAGTTCGCTCCAGGCGGGTGTGGTATCGGCTTTATCCTCCTTAGGTTTACCACCTAGATCAGTCCCATCTGCACGGTTACGGGAAGCCAACCCAAATTCATCGGTGGTTGAGTCTTCGAGGGCGTTGGATGAGGGCGATGTCCGGTCTGGAGGTGCATCGGAACCATCCATACTCTGGCTTCGGTTGGCTGCAGATAGAGTACCGAACGGCAGACCATTATGTAGAAGGCCAGATATGGCCTGGTGCTGAGGAAATGCCGTGGGAGATTGTGAGGGATGGGCGTGATCTGCTAGGGGATTCAGAGAAGACTGGTCGGGAAGACCTTGGTAAGCAAACGCGAAATCGTCGAAGTGTGAGGTATCCATTAATGCGCCGTGAGAAGGAGAAGGCACAGCGTGCAAATCAGTAACTTCGCGATAGAGCTGGTGGCCGGAACCGATGGACTGTTGGGCATGTTGAGAGTTCGAAACGGCGCGGCCGGACATGACTCTGCCAGAAACAGAGTTGCGACGCGGGCCTTCCGAGGCCGCGATTCCGGCGATGGAAACAAATCTACCAGAGCGTCGTCGTGACGATGATGAGACGAAGCGAAGCGGGTGAATTAGGCAGCGGCTTGGAGGTTGCGAATGAATTCGGAGTGGGCAAAACAAAGTCTTTATAAGAGGTTGACTGGTGCGCTGTTGCACAGTCTAAAATGTTGCAGCGCAAGACCGTTGTGGTGACCCGAAGCCGTCCGGGGAGTTTATGGAGAAGTAACGGGTACGTATGTTGTCAGTTGGCTCCCCGCACTGGAGCTGGGGACAGTCTGCGCCCCGGCCGGGGCGAAGGAGTTGGGAAAAGAGTTTGGAACCGTTGCCGAGGCTGGGTTGATGCAATGGGTATCGGTTCAGACCACGACTCGAGGTTTCGCGAGGACAAATGAGCGTCTGTTCGAATAGTTGCGAATTGGGCTACCGTTGCTGTCTGGGGAAGATGCGAGAAGGAGAATCAATGACAGTTGACCAGGCTCTTGTGGAAGGAATTGAGTCGTGGAAGTTGGGGGTTTAAGGCCCAGAAGGGTGGGGATCTTTCTGGTAGGAAATCAAAATGTAGACATCACGATAGGTTAGATACTGCTAGGTAGACTGTAGGTTGTATGTAGTGCACGGTCCTGGTGTGTGACTGTGGGGTAGACGGTAGAGATATAGCAGGGTCTTGTGGGTGGCGCGGATGTCTTGGATGTTGGTTGTGAAGACTTCAGTTCAGGTGTTCTGGGGTGTTTTTGGTCGCATCTTCTCTTGTTTCCCTTCCATGCCATACCTATGAAGGAATAACTAGGTTGGCCAGGAGGTGGTGGAGCCATGGACAGCGCGGTGGAGGCGGCTAGGTAGGCGGATGGGGTGTGCGAGTCCCCTAACGTTTAGCATAGGCACAGTCGTAGCTGTAGTGGTGGTAGCGGTAGCAGCAAGGGGTGACGTGATGTGATGGTGATGGTCTGTGTTGTGTTGTGTTGTGTTTGAGTTCATGTCATGTGTAAAATGATTCGTGTAGAACTGCAGCCCCAAATGTGCAGTATCTGAGGCTGCCTTGCATTGCTGTTGTTGATGTGACCGTCGTTGAAGTTGAAGTTGAAGTTGAATAAATTGTGCGCCTATCGGAGATGCGTTGGATTGAGATAAACGAATGCTATGCTCATCTCCCTCCTTCCTTCCTCGCTTCACCTCAATCACATCCATCACCAACGACCAATGGTGGGCGGTATATTAACTGGGAAGGTCCGTCTAACATTGCCAAAGAAGGAACCTCCGCCCAGGGTTTGTCTGCTCCCGACATCGCACACACCCAAAGCACCTGCAGGCAGGACGGACTGACTGTAAGGCCAGTACGTACCAACTCTACAGAGCTAAGCGTAGATGCTGAGTCGGTGACCTGATTTAGGTACTCCATAGGTGTAGCTACGCTACAAATCTAGTTGCAATTGTGATTATGGTGTTTGTGCGAACATGCTGCTTCCTTGAACATTACCGGGGGGG
>JAALXI010000322.1:0-17813 GCA_012977755.1 Fusarium nurragi | reverse complement strand
AGTTTCTTTTATATTATTACCTATTTTAAGCTTATTATAACTACTATAGCTCCTAGAACGCTAATTATTAGTACCCACTTATTTTAATTATTATAATACCTATATCTTACTAATGCCATAAAATTTCCTATATAAAGTTAATTGTCGGTAGGCTGTTGATGCAAACAATCACAGTCAGGGTGCTAATAGAAGGTAGATAGCCCGGTATAACGCTATAACTAGAGCCTTTTATAAAGCCCTTAGTAGCTAGCCTACCTTAGAGGCTAAGAAAGAGCCCCTAGTCTAAAAGGAGACTAGCTTACAGGCTGACCTAGCTATTACCCTAGGAACTAGCCGCCACTTTTATAATATCTAAATTGTGGCTATTTTAAAGGAATCAGCTAGAGAAGACCCTTATAGCACTCTAAAAGAGGCTGCAGAGGAAAAAAAGAGGAAATATAGGTACCTAGGTGCCTTTTTTCACCCTTTAATTATCTCTGCAGGCGGCCTTATAGACCTAGAGACTGCTAAAACCTATTAGAAGCTATAGGACCTTATAGGCCCTTAGGCAGCTAGCTAGCTAGATTAGGCTATAGGCCTTGCTTTAACCTATACTAGGGCTACCTTAGTAGCTTCTATAGCGCAAGATACCCCTAGGGATCTAGCTAGGTCTATTTAGAATACCTCTAGGAGGTCTTTTTAGGGCTCTTTATAGCCTATTTTACCTTATTTTATTCCCCCTTTTAGCTATATATACCTCCCTATAGGTCTATTAGCTATACCTTTTATAGGTCTTCTCTTTATACCTTTATAGGTCTTCTTTTTATACCTTTATAGGTCCTCTCTTTATACCTTATTAGGTTATTTCCTTATTTTATCTCCCTTTTAGACCTCTTATAGGTCTTATTACCCTCTCTTTCTTTCCTTTTTATCTCTTATAGGTCTCTTTTACCCTCCTTATCTTAATTTTCCTTAGTTATTTTCCTATTTCTTTCCTTATTACCTCTCTACTCACTCTTATAGCTAGATCTTAGTTAGGATAAAGCACCTAGGCAGAAGCTTAAATAGTTAATACTAACCCACCCTAAACCCTAACCCTTAAAAACAGCAAAGCTTAAAGGAGTTTTCTTAAGAACTGGGAAATAATATCCACACTAAGGGCAGGTCTTACGTAAAACTGCCTACTCCTCAGCTAAATTATACTTCTTATCCTCCGCCTTATTGCAAATAGGGCAGACTCTAATAAGCCGGGTGCTAACGAGTTTAAAGTTAGTAATAATATCCTCTATAATTACACTATTTGCGGCCTATACCTTACAGTGTTTATAATAAGTATTCTTATGCCAATTGTAAAGAGCCCCTCGGCTGGTCTAAAAGCTATATTTATTATACTAACTTTAATTATTGGGATGCTCCTACTATATTAGATATAAGAATCCAGGGAGTATTATTAAGTGACGGCAGGTATCGGCAAATAAAACCTACAATCTGTAAGTCCTCGCTAAATAGAGTGCATACTTAAAGCATACCTTGAATTTCTCGTAAGCATCTGGGCTTAAGAACCGAACGCGTTATATACTTAGGTAGATAGGCATTTTGTTCTTATTGATTGATGTGGGAACAGTTAATATGGATTTGGAAAGACAAGTACGGACCAATAACTAATGAATTATACAGTACTAGCAGAAATACCAGTACCTCTCTCGCGACGCATTTTGTTTGTTTCATATGGTATCGCAAAGTCAGGATCGAACTCATCATAAATAATGCCGGTGCCATATGCAAAGTGAGCATCGATCTTCCCCTCACGAACAATAAAGGGAGGCGGACCATCGCCATAGATATATTCCTGGACCTCTCTGTCGAGGCATACGTAGCGGCCTTTGTGGAATTGATTGAGCGTCATCGAAATGCTGACCTTGATTCTTTGACTGGCAGGTCGATGTCTCCAGTCTAATTTGTCTCGAAGATCGGCCAACAGCGTAGCATGGTTTCCGTGACCCTCAACCATAGAGAGAAAGCTAAGGTTCACTGATTCTAGTGTTGACGGGAGCTTGCTAAGAAACGAAACAAGATCATCCTGGGTGACTTGAATCCCGGAAAGTCCAAAGTGTCTTAGCTTTCCGCGTGACAAATTCTCGATAGGAAAGATATCAAAGAGTGATACAGAGTCTTCCATAGGGCAAGACCAGGAATTCAATCCATAGTTAGTATTCAAGATAACCTCCTCCAGATCGGTTACTTTGGCTAGTAAGCTGGATATCCTGCCGTTCTGGTAAATACTCCAATCTTCAGCATTAAAGTTTAGACGGTGTCCTGTTGTTAACGAGAGTACAAGGCGCCTGAATCCTGGCCGCGCAACAATCTTGCAAAGGCTGTCGTACTCTGCATTTGGCTCGTCGAAGAGAGTGTAGTCGATGCCGGTCGGCAGTTTGTGATTATCCACAACTAGCTCAGTGATTTGAAGCGTCTCTGCACAGCTGGCTAGAACCTTTGAGACGATGCAGAATCCGCGCCACTGTCTCCTCTCGTCGTCATTTTCCCATCCTTCTGGGCAGCTCTCAGGGCTACCATACCCAAGAGTCTCGTCGGAAGGCCAGGTTCGAGGAATTGGATAAACAAATCCAGGCGGGAAGGCTCGGATCATTGGTGTTTTATAAAGTGGCATGAAAAGAAAACCGTGCGCCGCCGGTGTAACGGTGACCTTTGTGAGTTGCGGGAACCTTTGCACGGCGTACCGAAAAGCCTCTTCATCTGCGCCCGATAACAAAACCTCTCTTTGCTGATGGAAAAGGTCTGTGTAATGCGCCAGTGAGTCTCGAGAGGGCATCAGGTTATCCATCTGCTTCTGTACTTCGTTTTCGCCCTGGTATTTATTCTTCTCGTGCAACCTGGCCCTGGTGAGAGAGATATTTTCTTTACATAGATGAACAAAATCCCTCGAGATCCATTCTTTGTCCTCGTTCGCAGCATAGTCATCAGGGTCATTCTCATCCGCGCTGTAGCCACAAGGGCCATCGCCGTCCGAGCTGGGGATTCTCATCAAAACGGCGTCATCCCATACAATCTCTTTCACGCGATATCGGAAAACGTCGTGATTGGCGACTGCGAGCAAGACCTCGACATTGCGTGGATTGGGAGAGATGAAAACGCGGTCAAATCTTAGCGGCGACTTGTTTCCCAAGGCTCGACAGGTCAGACGCAAGCTCTTGATGTCGCGATTGTAAAGCAGGGTGCAAATGGCACCGACCAGCTCGTTTGGCAGTGTTTGGAATGCAGTTGAGGCACGTTCATCGTCGGACAAGCCCATGGTTGGGATAGAAAATAAGCAAAGATGTAAATGGTAAATTTCCAGAAAGGCCCAGGTAGAAACAGAATAGATTGACGGAATATAGAGGGGGTTATTTATTTGCACAGAGAAATTATGTCAATGTGTCACAAACTTTCGGTAGCGGAAAAACCCAACTTTAGGGTGCGGGGAGTCATTCATGTTTTATGCATGGCACTCACTGATTGCCAGGGCGTCGCTTAGCGAGTGGTTGGGTAAATTTAGGGTCAAGTACAGGCCCAGATTTTCTATAACTATATCTTTAAAGCGACGGGAAATAAATTTTAATAAAATTTCCAGTTAATCTTATTATAGAGAGGACTTAAAGAGCTCTATAATCATATTATCTTTTCTATATAGAAGTTGAAGAATATTCGTTAAATCGATATATAAAATTACAGGTGGCAAAAGCTGGCATAATCGGGACCACTTTTGCACTTTTCCAACCCTTGAGACCTGTAGTCCGCCGAGATAAACTTGCGATATTTATTGCAAACCAGGGGACACCCAACTATGTACACTCTCCATATTTAGCTCGATTATCCTTCAATCGCCAACGGTAATTATTGCCACCTAAGCTGAGCCAATACAAACATACGAATCCAGTTCAAGGTCGGAGCAATCCGACTTCACAGCCGGGTTCCACTTGTAAAATGTGCTAAGCTCTATGTTGGCCGTCTGGGCAATATCATAGCAAGTGTCGTCCTTGACGACCTTGTGGTACTTGTTGCACGTCTTGAGTATACCAGTCTGCACAGGAGACGGCGTGCCAGATTTTGTGCCCGAAGCCCCGGTCTCAGACGTATCTGGGGCTGATGCAGTTGCTGACGGAGTCGTAGAGTCGTCCCCTTCAGAGTAGCTCCATCCCGGTATTCCCACTGCATCACCAAGTGGATAGGTCGACCGACAATAATAGGTCCCGAGGACCAGCCCTGTGCAATCCGACTTGACGCTTGGGTTCATTTGGTAGAATTCTCCAAATTCTAAGCCATAAGTAGCCATCACGTCGTTGCACTTGGCCGCACGTCTCATGAGGAACCACATTGTACAATTAGCTGCCTCTCCTCCAGCGCGAGGGGTCGGGGTCTCAATTACTTTCTCTGCTGCAGCAGCTTTAGTGGTGTTAGCATGTGTGACAAGCTATGAGAATTATAGCTGTAAACTCACAGGTAGTGGCTGGTGAGAGGCCAACGCAGTAGGAGACGCTCGAAGAGATGGTGCACGGGTAGGCAAAGTCATTCCTGTACGTCATGATGCCCGTGACTGATGGTGTCGCTGCGTCAAGATCCGCTTCGGCTTTGTTAGGGTCGGCCAGAGATGGGTTCCACAGAACAAATTCCTGCACGATACAACTTTAGCCTGGCTTTGTTTTGTTGGGACGTTTCAAGACTTTACCTCGGGTGTGATGCTGTAGATTCCCGTCAGTGCCCAGCAATCGGCAGCAAGGTTATCGGTAGTGTTCTGGGTCCAGTAGTAGCTATAAAAAGTGTGAGTAAACACTCGCGTAGCGCTTCAAGACGTTTGATAGCCAAGATCACTTACGCAGCGCAATCCAATCGTGTCCCGTTTGCGATTAGAACAATGTCATCCGTAGACGGAAAACGGTCAAGCGGGTCAGTGCCATTGTGACCAGACTGGTCGGTTGACTCAGTCTCCTTAAAAGGTCGGGCAGTAGCACTTGGAGCAGCTGTTCCACCATATCCAGGATATGTCGAGATGGCACCAACAGGTTTCACGCAGTAGCTATAGTCTAGCCAGAGGTTTGTGCAATTTCTCCAGACTTGGGGGTTCAAAACCAAGCTGTAACGGGTCGGTTAGTTGGATTCTCCATGGTATGTTTGTACTTGATCTTACAAGTCGTCCATGGTAACATCGGAAGCAGCCAGAAGGTTGGAGCAGTCTTCACCCTCCTTCACCACGGCGTATTCTCCACAATTCTTGTTCGTGTCATTAGGCACCTTTGCTGGAATGGGCCTGGGTGGAAATGTCAGCAAGTGATTGGATTGGGGATCTTGTTCAGGGGCCGGCATTACGCTGCGGTGGTGGCGACAGAAGGGTCCTTCTTTGTGTTGGTGGGAATGGCAAAGTTTCCCGAAGGGTTGCTCACGCAGATCTTGGTGCCTATGAGAGACTTCATCTTGCTAAACTCGGTAAGCGACTGTTTATGAAGCGAAAGGCGGTTCTCACGAGCAAAAAGAAGCAACATCGTGGTTCCAAGAAACGATTTGTGCATAAGTCGCCTTGTTTTTCTTGGCGACTTTCAAGCAAGTGTCGCCATCCTCGATTGTATACTCGGTGCACGTCACTGCTTGATCAGACCTGCCAAGCAGGGATCCAGCGAACGCGGCGTGCGTCCCGGCAAAAAGCAACAAGGGAAAATAGTGGAATAACATGGTGGCGAAGTGTGCTTTAGAGATTCACACGACATCGATGAGTTGGAACTTCCATCTATTATACTGGATGAAAGAATGTAGAAATGTCATGATACAAAAGGTAGGAAGGTGGATACGGTAATGGAGATCATCGACGGCGTTTTCGCTATCCGGAAGAGTTCTTTTCGAGGCCAATGCTCTTGAAACAAGCTAAATAGAAACAGGACAAAGGCACTGAGGCATTTACAGGCCAGCCGCCTCACAGCGTTGACCGCAAAAAGACTTGTCAAAATTTGGGCTTGTAAATTCACCAAGTAAAATTACTCGAAAAATTTGATCCCTAAACGTCACAGACCATCACATTCTCCTCCGTACTATCCTGCCTAATTTAGCCTTACCCGATGTGGGCCAGTGGATTTGTGAACAGGCCACCATGTGTTTATAAGCTCACCGATTGGCCGACTTGATCAACATCGTTGTTGGTATATGCTGTTGGTTGTGAGCTGTTGTTGGTTCTGCCCTCCTGAACCATGCAGCGGGTGAAGACCGAAACACCGATCCCAGTTACAATTCCATCGATTCATGGTCATTTGTAATTAATTGCGCCCGAATGACTGATCTCGAGCCTCTAATACACAGTTATTAAAGGAAGAGGATCCACAGTTTCATCACAACCAACAGCCAAGCAATAGACCTCCTACCAATCCTGCATGTTACTGGGTCCTAAAGCAGAAGAACCCAGTCTTGTCAAGACCCTCCATGCCATATGTGGGCCTCGCTACGCGAAGTCCACGGACTCAAAATGAGGCGATACTGTTGACTGTAAGATTAACGGATGCTGGCTGACTCGGGCGAATAAGTCCCTCTCCGCGAAAAGCCGAAAGTGTCATCGAACTTGCTGGGTCCATTGCTTCCTTCGACCTCGGCTCAAATGTGTAAATATCTGGGAGCTCAAGTGAAGAGTTTCATATAGCTGGTTATCTACAGACCCCCCGAGTTGGTTTCACTCCTTCACAACCGAATCTCATCTTCTGTCTTTGTATTCTCTTTGTCGCTTTGACGAAGTCTGTTCTGTCCTTCTGGTGACCTCTCATCATGGGTTACTCCAAGAGGACGGTCATGTCACTCTTTACTTGTGCACTACTCATACCCTCTCTTTTTACACCCTATGCCACTGCATCTCATTCCCACCACCATGCGCACCTCCATCGAAAGGCGCGAGACGTTGAAACGTCCATGGGGAGCATCGCAGAAGGAATCCATATCCCAGCTGCACTTGCTCCTCGTGCAACCTCCAGTGCTTCCACCCAGGGCCAGGGAGATTATACCTGCGGCCCTGGTAAGCCATGTTCTAACGAGGCTTGCTGCGGGCCCGATGGATGGTGTGGCTACGAGCCCAAGTATTGTGGCAAAGGCTGCCAGTCCAACTGCGATGCCAAAGCTGAGTGTGGCCAATACGCCAAGAAGCCTGGTCAAGCATGTCCTTTGAATGTCTGCTGTTCACAGTATGGCTTCTGCGGCACCACCGAGGACTTCTGTGCTAAAGGCTGCCAGTCCAACTGTGATCAGCCCAAGCCGTCAGGCTCAAGCTCCGATGCTCGGCAGAGGATCATTGGCTACTGGGAAGGTTGGAATACCGACCATGCCTGCGGTACCATGACTCTTGGAGAGATCCCCGTCGATCAGTTAACCCATCTCAATATTGCCTTTGGTTATATTGATAAGGATTTCCGAATCACCAACATGGACGGCGTCGCTGCAGACCTCTATAAGAACGCGGGGAACCTCAAGGCCAAGAATCCAGACCTCAAAATCATTATTGCTCTTGGCGGTTGGACCTTTAGCGACCCGGGGCCATGGCAAGACATTTTCCCGTCCCTGGCTTCTACCAGCTCCAATCGCGCAACTTTTATCCAGAATCTTTTAGGGTTCTTGGATGAGTATGGCTACGATGGCGTCGACTTTGACTGGGAATATCCTGGTGCCAAGGATCGGGGTGGTTCGGATCAAGACGGTGCCAACTTTGTGTCTCTTGTAAAAGAGCTTCAAGCTGCCATCAAAGCCAGCGGCCGTGACTACATTGTTACTTACACGGCCCCAACCTCTTACTGGTACCTTCGCCACTTTGACCCAAAGGCGATGGAACCATACGTTGACTGGATCAACCTCATGTCTTATGATCTACATGGCACCTGGGATAGCGACAATCCCATCGGAAGCCAGGTCTTAGCCCACAGCAACTTAACCGAGATTGATTTAGCGCTGGATTTGGTGAGCTTTCTCACCTCAATCCTACCAATGTCTTGTTACTTACCGTTTTTGTTCCTAGTTTTGGCGAGTTGGAGTTGAACCAAAGAACATTGTTCTAGGTTTGGGCTTCTACGGCAGATCTTTCAAGCTTAGTTCTCCCTCTTGCTGGAAACCTGGCTGTCGCTTCGAAGGGCCTGGAGATAAAGGCCCTTGTACCGATACTGCCGGTATCCTATCATATCGAGGTGGGCAACTGTGCTTCCGAGTGGACCTTTTCCCGTTTGCTAATCTGCTTGGACAGAAATCCAAAATATTATTTCCAAAACTGGTGCAACTTCATATCATGACAAAGCGGCTGCTGTTCGATACCTTGTCTACGGTAACAACAACTGGATTTCGTCAGTATTGCGCCACCTTGATGATGCAGACAGAGGCTAATTCAGTTCCAAGTTACGACGATCCCGAGACCTTCAAAGCCAAGATAGACTACGCGAACAAAATGGGACTCTCCGGGCTGATGGTGTGGGCTATTGACCAGGATGATAGCAAACTATCTGCTTTGACCGCTGTCACGGGCGGTACACCCAGGGCACATTCCTCCAGCGGCGATTTCGACCTCGTCGACCTCAAGAGGCTCTTCCCCGAGGAGGACATTCCCTCAGACACTTCTGATCCGCAATATGGTCTCATTACCTTTGGAGCCGGCTCTGAGTCTGGCGAGTTAGACCCTGCGAACTCTGGATTTGGCTTTCTTCTCGCTGTGGGGGACTCTCATGGACTTGCTCAGCTAAAAAAGAGAGATGGCCGACCAGATCCCTTTGTTTTTCTTGACTGCCCTGAGAATGTGCTCAACCAACCCATCAACCAAACCCAGAAAGCCAGAGTCGTTTGCGCAAGTCAGGATGTCGATGGCTGCTTTAAGGTGAGGGAGCGTGGTGTTGAAGGCACTTTGGTAGAGATGCCAGATGAGTGTGCACCAAATTCATTTGCTCGAGCAATCTCACTAGAGCTTGCTGAAGGTGAGTTACTTTCAATTTGTTCGGCCTTTGGACGATCACCCTTGACTGACATTTATCTTCCAAAGACCAGAATATGCCAGAACACTTGGCCAAGCGACATACCCCGACGTCCCCAATATACGAGTTCTCGTTCGACTTCAACAAACTCGAGCGGCGAGCCGACGCCAAGGTCGCCATACGGATGGATATGACAAACGTCAAAGGATACTGGGACGGTCTTGTTGACTCTCCAGGTGTTAATAGGCGTGACGTCGAGCGCAGATATTTCTCTGCTCTCAACCTTGACTGGAAGAAAACCTTCCAGAAAGGAGACACGTTCGAATACGGCTCTGGAGAAAGCTCGCTAAAGGTCCAGAAGGATCTGAGTACGCCGGTCTTTTGGCAAGCCGCTGAGAACTGTCCCGTAGGGGATAAGGACTATGGTGAAGGCATCGCAGCTTTCATCAAGGGCAAGGTCGATGCCGACCTATACTATGCTGCTACGGTCATCGTGAGTATTCCTTACCTTCTCTCCATTTTCACTTCGATCTTGCTGAAACGGTGCTGTAGGCAACCTCAACCAGAGGTTCTTCGAATGTTGACGTCAAGGAAGCCAATGGGTTCATCAAAGTCACTGGCGAAACGGATTTGACCTTTGGAATTGGCGGAATGGGCCGTCTCGATATCAATAGAGCCGGGAAGGGTAACCCTGCGAAGAGCGAGAGCGACTATGAAGCCTTGAAAGGACACACGATTAGTGCTGGGGTGTTTTGGGGCTACATGAGCCTCACCCCTTTTATCACTCGGGAGACAGTGTTGGTCACGTCTCACATGGATGAGTCCCCATCCACCGCAGCAAATCACGAAGCGACCTTGAACGGGCGCCTGACTACACGTGTCAAGACTGACTTGGGCAACTTTCCAGCCACATTTCCTCATATTCTATTTCCAGATGAGATGGAGAGTATCAGAGAGCACCACAAGGACACCGAGATTGAGATTTTCGACGACGACATTCTTTATGGAGACGGTGGCGAGAATGGTACCACCATACAAATTGGACATCATCTGGTTTTCGGGCTGAACCTGCAGTTTGGCATATTGCCTATGATACAGGGTCGGGGTGAAGTTGAGCTGTCAAGCTCTGCGTCTGTAAGTTTTCCGTTATCCGTTTCCCCTCTTTGAGGACCTATTCACTAACATGCAACTAGTTAATGGTTGAAAGCCAGACATATGCCTCTTGGGATATCCCGCCAGCCAATGACGACCAAGTCTGCCCTCATGCCTCGGTCACGTAAGTCAATCCTGCTCCCTGAGCTTAGGCGGACAATGTAATTTGAACTGACGATATTCAGAAACATGCTTAGACAACAAACCGAGGACTAGTAAGTAAAATCCGATATTGAGACTGACTCTCGGGAAACCATGCTGATAGATAAACCAGTAAGTTTCTTGGTTGGGATGATACAGATGGGTTGGCCATACTCTTCGACGACAATGTAAGTCACACTCCGCAGAAGTGAGTGCCTCATTCTAACCGACATATCTAGCCCACTCCCAACCACAAACCATGCTACTCGACCGAGAGCAAGCGGGCGACGCCAGATCTACCTTTACCGCTAGACCGGTCTACCGCCATATCGAGCAACAAACTCAACAAGCGAGGAAAAAATAACCCCTTTGACAACTATGGTTCCATGCGCCTCAGGCCTGACAATATACTTAACGACGGCGCCGACCTGTTTATCCAACAAAACCTTGATCAACGTCTCGGTGAGATCAAATGCGACAACGGACGATGCGACTCTTGTCTTGATGTGGAGGAGACAAGAAACTGCTGCGGCTGCTTTTGCATGCAGTGCAAATGGGGGCCTCGTGGTGATATGCCGCCGTGTTCAAAGTGTACCTCTGAGGACAACCCGAGTGAAGGGGACTGGCCAGGCCCCAACGTGATCCTGAAACGGGACCAGATCGGTGGCAACGCCGTTGTCGAGAACAAAGATGAGGGTGAGGCTTATCATCACAAGAACGATTTACACACTCGTGCAAATCTCGTCAGCAATGCCTGGAAGGATGTTTATGTTTGCAGAAGCCTGTACGAACCCCCCAACAAAAGGGGTTCACCTCAATACAGGTTCCCCCAATTCCCCAAAGACGTGACCAAGGTATGGGACGGCGCCGATGGTGGTGCTTATGACTCTATTTCCCGCTATTGGGGAAACAGCTCGGCGGACTGCAGCGTCTGGAGTATCGGGCGTAAACTTACTCGCGACCAGACCCATACCGGCAACGGTGTCTTCGCGCCATCAGCATATCAGAGTAAGTTCATTCCTCGAACCTATTTTACCAAGGCGACTACTAACATTGGGTGTTTTTCTCAAGCGGAGCATGTTTACGAAGGCCAAAACCTCGGTCAATTCTTTACGGAGTGGCTCACTCAAGGCAAAATCGAAAGACAGCGCCCATCCCCAGGAACTACATCAGGCAAGGTTGACTGTGACTGGATCGAAGATTGGATCATGGCCGTGGATAGTGACAACTTCCCGTGGACCAATCCTTCCAAGCCTGGGGAGGATTACTCCTTGTTCGGCACACTCTACACCGAGCTGGGCAACAACCATAACCAAGACCGCCTCGCAATTTTGCAGGAGAGATTGAACCGTAAGAAGGAGAATGTGAGCGCCTCCCTTTTTTGGAACTCGAAAGCACAGCACTAACAATAGTAGGTCTTTGACCTGGCCAACTCTTACTCCCCGACGGTATACAACGCTATGAGTACCGACGAGCAGTGGATAACTGTCAAGGAGATAGGTGAGCAGTCTTGCATCTTTCTCTTCCGCATTTGATACTTATCGATTTCTTTCTCCCAGGCCTTACTTTCAGTTATATGAACGACGATACCATCTGGGGCATGTGGTGTGATACTTTTAAGGGTGTTTACAACCGGCTGGATGCCTTTGACAAATGGTATACGGTCGTCAAAGGCCCCAACGATCCAGATGTCACACTAGCTGAGGAGTGGGGAAAGTATAATCGTATAGTCCTCGACTCTGCTGTCCATATCTACCGCGCAGGATGGGATTGGACATATGACAATCGACGGTGAGTTAATCTACTTTCGGCAGGAAGATGTGTGCTAATCATAACCTACAATTAGAACCAAAGGTACAGCGTTGACGCCTGAAGAGGGAAGGTGGAGACTCATCCGGATTATGAACAGTAACACGAACGTCTTTCATCTGAAGAAGCTTTGCACCAATCTTCCTCTCACAACTATCGTTTAGCAAATGGTAGCGTTGAGAGTTGACAAGGTGGAATACTAGAAGTATAGTACATTGTGCCAAGTTAGTCTAGAGTCTTAGTTTACAATGCTATTTAAATGCACTTTATATCACTGGTGTTAATATAACATAAAACTTATTTAATTTAGTTAAAATAACTATACTATACCTTATAGTTGCTGGCTGCTAGCTAGACTAATATTATAAGTTAGTTAAATAGTAGGTATTTATATTGCCTTGCTTAAACTGGAGACTATAGACAGTAAAAAAGCGCATGTTAAACAATTCAAGGCCCGTCTGGTTATGGGATAGATCGGGTTGATAAAGTGAATAAGGGCATTATCCCAGACCATTCCTAGAGCTTTGAAATAACATCAAATACATATGTTTGATATAGTAGAGAATAGGCAGCGGAGAGAACTTCTAGGAATCGAACAAGAAATATCAAAGGGTGGATAATAATTTGGTGCCAAACCACTTCAAGGGGTGGGCACCTAGCGTGTAGATCCTGCGTCAAAGTCTGTATCAGTAACGTCCCCGACTAAGCAGTAGAACTTTGAGCTATTTTAGTCTTATACTTACGGTAATAAGAACCGAGAAAGAATGGCCAGCAATCTGAAGGGAAACCTCGGCAAGGACAACTTTCAGAACCCAAAGCGGAATTTTACCAGGGCATCCACAGCATACCCAAGCCAAAAGTCTACATCGTAATAAACCCGTGATAATCAGCTAAAGGATCAAGTATATTAGAAGGATGTCGAACTTGGGAACACTCACATAACTATATCAGTGGCCTCAAGATACCAACACGCTGCTAGATACTTGGCGGAAAGGTAAGGGAGCCTCATAATTCCATTGTGCC
Organism: Fusarium nurragi; assembly: GCA_012977755.1. Lineage (NCBI taxonomy): Eukaryota > Fungi > Ascomycota > Sordariomycetes > Hypocreales > Nectriaceae > Fusarium > Fusarium nurragi. The sequence continues at coordinate 4,743 of JAALXI010000322.1, read as the reverse complement.
ACCGGCGCCTCTGACGAAGGTAGTCATGGATACTTCGGGGAGACTGTTCTTGGGCGACAGCTTCTAACCACTGTAACTTATAGCCTCTGGTGTAAGCCTGGTGCGATTCACGGGTTCGTGGTTAGCTTTCATCGTCACTCATATATAATAAGCAAAAGACAATAATACTTACTCGCTTTGCGAACCAGTAGTCTTCAGTGAGGTTACTTGTATCCCATGTCATTGATTTCTCCACCTCTCCATTGACTAATAAGAAACTGCCATGAACCCCAAATACTGGCTGGTTGAACCACACGGCTTGAAAGCGAAATCGACCGAGGTCTTCCTGGCACCGACAGACGTCTGCGGCAGTTAGAAAGTACCTTTTCCAGTAGTCACATTCATTATAGAGTATTTGCCCCTGTAGCAAGAGTTAATACACCACGAGGTTGGGGTACTGAGACCTACCTGTGCAAGCAGTAGTTTTTCATCAGTGGTAAACTGAATAAAGTCTAGACATTTCCCAATTGCATGTTGATCAACATGAGTTTCTTCGTCAAGATGGAGAACCCAGTCAGATTTGGACAGCTCATAATTAATCCGAAACCACTCCAAGCTTCTTGCTTTGAACCTGGCGTGAGTTGGGCTGAAGCTATCAGGGACAGTATCGATTATGACACTCTCCAACGACTTCTCAGGAAGGAACCTATCTGCTCTGTCTTCATGAGTCAATACATGGATGGAGATTCTATCGTCGATGTGTAATAAGTCTCTCAGAGCCTGAACTGAGCGCTGGACTGTCTAGATGATGCGTTATCGTTTAGTTGGTCTGGCATTCTTAAGTCTTTATCTTACCTCGATGTTATTGCCTCGCGTTACCAGGCATATCCTTAGATGTTTGAAAGGGCGTCTTCGTCGGATGATATTAGGTTTCGTAAAGGATAAGGGCAGCGGGAACCATGCAGAGAGCAGACTTAGTATCCTGACACTATGAACAGGCAGATAGAATCCTGATGATTGACAGGTTAGATCTGAAGAGAGTGATCATTTTTAATCCATAGATACATACCGAAGAAAAAGAGAGATTCCGTAGTCCAAATCGCATCATGTAAGATCCACCGATCCAGATACAGATATCGCTGGAGCAAGTGACAGAGAACTAGAAAGGAATATAAGTCTCCTGGTTATATGATATATCAGACTCTTTTAAACATCATATATACCTTTATACACAGTGTAGGTAGCAAGAGGAAATACTACATAATTGTATCTCAATGCTGTCATTAACATTCGGGATTCGGGTCCAGGAGGAGCCCGAAGAGTCTTGAGAGTCATAGTATAGAATATCGTGGCCAAATCAAATTTGAATAGTTGTGTGATACATTTAGGAAGCATGGAGGAGATACGGGCATGTATAATAGTGATGATTCTCCGCTACCTCGGATTGCGGGCGAAGGGAGCCTCGTTGAGGCATTAACTCATCGTCGTATGGATAAAACAGGTTATATGCACGAATTTGTCTCTACTCCTGCAGCCAGGAGATAAAAACGTCATCGTTTCTGCCTATTAAGTAAGACTCCTGCAATCAGGCTCTGCTCTGTTTGTGTACCGAAAAGAACCTCTTTCGGTCTCTCCAGATCAGGGTGAGATTCACAGAGCATCCAATCCTTTCACGTCGCGTGTCTTGCTTCTGATTATCTGGCTTTTAGATGTGAATTAAGGAACGTTTTGGTGAGAATACTGATAACGTTCGGCATTCAGAAGGAAAAGGTCAAGGGTCTAACGTAGGGCATTACGGCTTGCCAACATCCACCGCCATGAGGTTGAAGACATAATAGCTAGACATAAATGCGAACCCTATGATGGCACAGAAACACGTCACTTGATTGACGTGGCAGTGAAGAAATAAGCAAAAAGTAAGTATAACCCCGCAGCGTTGACGACAAACTGCATTATGCATGACACCTGGAATGGAATTGCCACAGCTGGAAACAAGGCTATTGCAAGACAGGTAACCACGAAATGAAACTTGTATCCATCCTTAACTCAGTAGCCCTGTGTGTATGTTTACACTCAAGAGCCTTACAAACTATGGATACTCGACGTTTCTTTCGGGGGCGGCGAAGCTCACAGCATACCGGCGAACCTGGCTCTGAGGACCCTCACGCACATAACCCGCTTGGATTGAGGTGCTTGGTGGAGGTGACTCCAGAGCACAGACGTGCCACCATTGTCTTGGTACACGGCATCGGAGGCGGCTCAAACAACACCTGGAGCTACTTCAAAAAGAAGGAATCCCTATGGCCCCAAGCATGGTTGCCATTCGAAAACGGGCTCGATAATGTTCAAGTGATGACTTATGGGTACGATGCCAGCTTTGTAAGATGGACCCCGACTCTGTCTGGAATTGAAGACTTTTCAGCGTCGCTTCTATGGGAGCTTCAGCTTTTCCTTCGTAAAGGTGAACAAACTCGACTGGGAAAAGCGCCCAGAATCATGTTCATAGCTCACAGCATGGGCGGCTTGGTTGTCAAACAGGTAAAGGAATTTACCGCCTGAGCGGATTAGTCTATATACTCACCCCATAAGGCACTCAACGTCTGCTCCGACCCCGATTCAGGTTTCCATGGCATTTACAGAGCTGCCTTTGCCGCCGTCTTCCTCGGAACACCGCATCGAGGTGCTTCAAACGCAGCCCTACTACAACGCATCATACGTGTAACGATGCCTGGCCCCCCCGCTCGATTTCTAAAGGAACTTCGCCCATCTTCACTGGTTCTTCATGGTATACACACAAAGTTCGAACAAGCCGCCCGCCATGTGATGATTGTCTCATTCTACGAAACCCTTGTTACAAGCATAGGGCTCTTTAGTTATGTATGTGCTGCTGTGGTTGCAAGATCGCACTGTCGTTCTTCACAGACGGCATTGTGATGCTAAATAATTAGATAATAACCATTATTTCCTTACAGATCATTGTCAGCTCGGAATCAGCCCAGACACAGATACCAGGAGAGATTGCCTGTCCCATGCCTGGAAATCATCGAGATATCTGCAAGTACGACAGTAAAACATCGCCAGGCTTTCAGCTGATTTCAAGGACTTTGGCCTATGTGATCGGTCTCACAGATAGACAGGCACCATCATCGACCATGGAAAAAAGGATACTTGATTCGATCGCCCCAGCACAGGAAAAGTCAAATGTCAACCCGATCCCACCAGCCCTTTCAATCCCGTTTCCCCGTAACCCTGATTACGTCGGAAATGTGGCCTGTCTCAAGGAAATGACACGTATTTTCGAGGAGCGAGACGGAGTGGGGGTTGTCTACCTGCATGGCCTTGGTGGCAGTGGCAAAACACAAACCGCTCTCGAGTTTTGCTATCTTCAGTCGTCTGCAGCATATATCACCTGGATTCGATCTTCTTCTACTGACATTCTAGAGGAGGAGTTCAGGCTATTTGCCTCAGCTATCGATTGCCACTCGAAGGATATTGCAACAGTTCAACGTCACGTCAAAGCTTGGTTCGCATCACCTCAAGAGCAGCCGTGGGTCATTGTTTTCGACAATGCTCACGACATGTCAGCAGTATCCCCGTTCATCCCACTGAGAGGGCAAGGAGTCATTGTCATCACCACAAGGAACAGTACGGCCGCTCGAGACACTTCATTAAAGGCACTAGCCATCGATCCACTAACGTTGGACGACTCGGTACATCTCCTCTTGACTCGTGGCGGCCTTCCCAACAACCATGTCAATCACGGAATTGCACAGGATATTGTGAAAAGAGTTGGTTTTCTTCCACTGGCGATTGAGCAGGCGGCCGCCTATATCAAGGAGTGTACGTGCGATTTGAGCTATTACAGCAACTTACTTACAAACTCTCACCTGCGCACGAGGCTCATGTCTCGAAGACCAGAACAGTTAAGCGAATATCCATCCACAGTGGGTTCCATTGTTACTACGTCCTTGGAGCTTGTCCGGCAAAAGTCGTCGACATCTTACACTCTAGCAAAGCAGATCGCATTTCTTGATGCTCAGAAGGTTGCTGTCATCATCCTTCGCGACGGACTTGTGGGTAGGGACGCTGGCAATAGCCCGCTTGCAATCTATCTTGATGATATAGACCTCGATGAGTCTCTGGCTCATCTTTCCTCCATTTCCATGGTTACCTTAAAGAAGGACACACAAAGCTTATGGATGCACGCCTTAGTTCAAGATATTATTGTGGATCAACTGCAGGATAAAGAGTACTGGGAAATGCTTGTCTGTTCGGCAAACCTTTTGAATTCTCTTTTCCCGGACAAGCCGGCAGAGAACAACTGGGCACAATGCGCAGCTATGATCCATCACAATGACAGGTTTCATTTTCTTCTTCAACCAGCCTTGAGAATATTCTCAAATACCCAAGATAAAGGAAAGCCTGCCATTTTCGAGGACAAAAAGGGAATGAAGACAATGTCTGTGCTGTTGTCGAGGGCTGCCTTTTTTATCCGAGCCCGTCGTCACACCGACAAGGAGCACATGTTGCAAACAGCCATAACATTGAGAGAAATGGCAGATAAAGAACCAAGTCGCGATGTTGTTGTTATGAAACGTCACTTGGGAGCATTATTCGTCAATGGCTCGGGAACCCTGACAGTTATTGTTTGTGTTGACAGCCTGCCGACAATTAAATTTATATAGGAAATTTCGTGGCGCTAGTAAGATATAGGTATTATAATAATTAAAATAAGTAGGTATTAATAATTAGCGTTCTAGGAGC
>JAALXI010000321.1:0-13658 GCA_012977755.1 Fusarium nurragi | reverse complement strand
GGTTGTGGGGTGACTGACGTTAGTAAGGTAATTTTAGCCTGCGCCAATAATAAACGGCTGAGTCGCCTTGCCTTCCGTATTAATTGCCTCTATAACTGTAATCCACTCACGGTTTCTAGGCTAAACTGACTTAGATTTTCCGACCCTTTCTAAGCCTATAATAACCATACCGCTTCTAATTACGCCTATCATATTATAAAGCCAATCTCATCAAACTTCCAGATATCATCTAAACGGGTACCTTATTCCACAATTATTTCCTACGCGAAGCTTTACCAGTTTTAAATAATAGTTGGATCTTCGCATTTAGCTCTCTGATAGTTATATCTCTGAGGTAAAAGCATTTTGAGCTCTGGTTATCGCTTGATAAAATTGTTAGCTCAGCACGTGCCAATGGGGAATTCATTGCGGTTAGCCAGGGGATATTTAGCTATTGCTTCAATATAAGACAGTCGCAAGGGAAACCCTAGTAAGTCTAGCTAAAGAATAAACCGAATCAAGGTCTCTTCTTCTAGAGTAGAGAGTTTGGGCTGTTTTGGGGTCCAATCGCGTCGGGATTAAGTGCCCTTGCGGCGACGTTGCAAGGTACGAGGATGAACCTGATGTATTTCTGCGGCGCGTTGGGCACTTGACCTTTGGTCCTCTTGATGTAATATAAGTGCAAGAAGGATTCTACAATCATTATTTGGCTTTGACATGCCTGGTTGTTCAGAAATAGATAATGGAAGGTGAGAGACTTTTGTGGCACACGCTGGTCTGCGACATACGCTTATTACGCAGGTTAGCGCAAGTGTTATGTTATTGTATGATTGGCTATAAGAGGTGTAGTGGAAACGTGACCCGAAATACACCCTAGCGTATTCAAGACAATAAGATACCTCACAGCGACCCCCGGTTTTTCGTAGCCTTTACACTGTGCGGGAGTGAATGATTGCAATGCTACAGCGGCTCATCAGGCTTCGTTCTCGGATTCTTCTTTCTCAGGCCGTTCGCCGATGAATAAAAAGCACACCAGAGCTGTACATGCACAGATGAATGCCAGGACAGCGTTCATGTTGCCGTAGCCAATGGATTGCTTCAACCCCCCGGCAAGCTCTGGGCCAACCGTCAAGCCGAGCGAATAGAACAGGAAAGAAAGGGAGTAAAGCTGGGCGTATGGTCCTTGCTCCCCGAAAAAGTCCGGATTTGCCTCGTGATATTTCTGAACGACTTTGCTGGCCTCCACAACGCTTGGTGCTCCCATGCCAGCCACGCCAATTCCAACGAGAGCCAGCAGGGTCTCGTAGACGGCGATATTGAAAGCACCTCCTGCCTTGACAAACCGGAAGCATATCAGAACGGGAACCAGGTAGAGATATACCATGACGGCGATTCTTTTGGTGCCGAAACTATCGACACACCATCCGAGCAGCGGCCCAAATATCAAGTTGGCTATGCCGATGGGGAGAAATGCCAGTCCAGCGTAAAGCGATGAGAATCCGTAGTACTCTTGGGCGACGAGCGGAACAGTCGCATCAAGGCTGCCTAGAAGAACCGCCTGGACAAACGGGATAGTCAGAGCAGCAATCAGACGAGGAGCACCAAGACAGGGGATGATGGGAATGAATCGCAGGGCTTTGGGCAAGTTTGGAGAAATTCTGTATGTATTCTTGCTCGCGTGCCTGTTTCGCAGTAGAGACGTAGATTCGTTAGCTGATACTTCTTCCTCGCCGGTTGAGGCAGTCAACGGCGCTTGGTAGTCGTCGGAGACGCTGAAGTAGTTGTGCTGGGGCTGGTCTTGGGGGTATTGCTGGGCTATTTTGATCTCGATAGCGAGAAATCTCATCGTAAAGTCGAGGAAGAGAAAGCCGAATGCCAGACCAACGACGCCAGACAGCCCGCCTTTCTCGTACAGTGCACCACCGAGCATAGGAGCAAGTAGTGTCCCGATAGAAACGAAGCCAAAAATCTACAGTATTTGTTCCATCGTCAGACCAGAACGAACCTTAAAATAGCTGGGCACAAAACTTACAGCTCCGATCGACTTGCCGAGATTGGCTGCGCCGACAGTCTCCAAGCACAAGGCCATGCCCGTCGTCCACACAAAGGCCGCACTAACACCTTGAAGTGCCCTCGCGACGAAGAGCACGGGAATCGTTCGCCCTAGCATCAGTAGCGTTGTCGCCGCGATGAGTGCCGTGACGCCCAAGAGGAACGGTGCCCGCCTCGTACTCAATTGGTCCGTGATGACACCGGCCACGGGAGAGACGACGACCGAGGCGCCTGCGTAGACGGCCAGAAGGCCCGAGATATTGTCTTGAACACGCTCCGGAGGAAGGCGGACGTGGTCGACCAGCATGAAAGGAAGAACGGGGACAATGAGTCCATACAGAAACAGGTCCGTGAAAAGACCTAGTCCAACTGTCGCGACGAGAAAGATTTTGCTGCTGCGCCAGCCGAGGCCAGCAGGCCGCTGCGAGTAGTCGCGTTGAATTTGGGTCGTGTTGAGGAAACTCTTCCACATGGCGAGAAGCAATCCAGCAGCTGTTCCTTTTGTCGACGGCATGTTGTTCACAGCGACTACGGATCAAAGTCTCAAGTTTAAGAAGAAACAATGTGACGTCAAAAGGATGGGAGGCGTTCCAAAGCGTGGCTTCTACTAGCTTTTCAACTACGGACCCTCCATTGGTATTACAATTTGAAAACATAAAAGGGTGTTTCCGATTATCGCTACAGGAACAGTACCATGTTGAGCACACTACCAAAGTTATTCAAAGACGGGAGCGGAATGTCGATCAAATGCCGAACTGAGATGCTGTCCCGTTTGTTTGCTGACTGTTATGCAGCTGCATGGGCCGGAACCGTTCTCAATATTTTGCCCCGCTCTACACCTCTCGCACCTCTTTCCCGCTGACGTGAGGCTTCGCTTCCTGCTCTAACCCTGTAAAACAGCGCAGCAGGCCAAGCTAGTGCGTGATTGGGTAGCACGGAAACTTAGTTCAGGTTCGGCGGCTGTAGACTCCGCCGCCTCGGGTGGGCGAGCAATTTGTGTGTTCAAGTAGAATCCAGTATCCTTACCTTGCTGCGGATCATCGGCACCTTGAAATTGACCTCAGCCACATCATCAAACTGGCGATCAAAGTTCTCTATGAGTGAAAACATCTGCACCTTATAGACATTAGAGGTTTGAGGGGGAAACAGTAGGCAATGAGCGACTTAAATTCAACCCCCGCTAATAGTCGAGAATTTTGCTCTTCCCGACTTCTCCAACACAAGACGGTAAATATGATACCACAATAACTAAGAAGTATCCTAGGTCACCAGTCAGTCAGTCATGGCAAGACTTGATGCTGGGCTTGAATTTGACAAATTCGAGCGTCAGATTCAACAAGCTTGCTCCAGGGCTAACCTGCTTTGCTGGATTTTGCCCCAGAGCCACGGCCATGTAGTGTTAACTGATAAATATATTGAACATCTCTTCATTCAGAATGGCCACAGCCTATATGATGCTCTATTTGCGCCGCCGGAACCAGTTACCTTCGTGACAGGAGAGATGCTGGCCACAGTTGGCTTGATTGCAAGTGATCGGTCGATGTCGAAACTGATCAGGTGCAGCTTGGAACACAATATCTCTAGTGTTGGTCGGCTTTCAAGCACATCACATCAGAATATCCTCTATCACACACTGTCAAGCAGATGGCTAGGAACCCTAACCGATAACCTGGCCCCACAGCTCTAATGCATTAGAACCCTGAAGATTGGCCACGACCAGGATGAAATATGCCTCACCGGCATGACGGGAGCCGATGCTGACACCCTGGACTCGATTACCCCGGAGTCAACTCCTTGCATACATGAGATAAGGAACCTTCGCGTGTTGGTTGTTACAAGAGGTTGTAGCAACATGCTTCGGCTCCCAACAAAAGCATAGATATTGGGTACGGCTACAAAGGGGCAGAGAATGGCTGAAAGGGTTCACGCAACACCTCAGTTTACAGCATAACCACAGTCTATGTGTAATATGCTTAGATGCTGAATTTTTGTTGCTGGGAATACGTCAGCTTTCACTTGACCATGTTGGAGGTAGAGGTATAATGGTCTTTTCAGTTAATACGTGCTCTCCCATTGTGTGGGGGCATCATGTGACTTTACCCCGCAACCATTGATCAACCTAGAGCAAGTTGCAAGGAGGCAGGATCGTTGGTGGAGCTGGAATCCCGGCGTCAGTTGGAGTTCCAACATTCTGTACTCGCGCCAACAAGGCTGACAGTAAAGTGGATCTCGAGAGATATAAGCACATCGACATGAAGCTGCTAGATACATTTTTCTTCTCGGACAACGAAAGAACGGAAAGTTCAATGCGATGACTCCAGAACTATCTAAAACCTTCTCGTGCGCCAAGGCTACCACCTTCTATCACTTCGTAGCCATTGGTGGGAACAGATGGTTGCCTTTCCCATGAGGCTGAGTACATTACCAACAAACAGGGAAGATTGTAATGGTTTTAGATAAGTTATCCATACGACACACATTCGTGCTTCACATGTAACGTTACATGTAATTATATGACCTAAATGCATCCTATTGCCGCTTCATAATCTTTTTCTGCAATCCGAATGCTAGATAAGCGCTTATGATATGATATGTTATGACCGTAAAGCCTCAGCAAAAGAGCTGCCTACTTATGCAGGCCTGACGCTAACTATGTCCACAGCGTCACATATCTCAGAATTTTGCGGATATACGGCATCGCTTATCTCCGCAATTGCAGATCTCTATTGCAGATCTGATTCGTTCATTTTTAGGCTGAATCCTTTGCTCCTTATGCAAGACCGCGCTCTAGATTTTCCCTTTACTGCCTGCATATGTTTTTTTTTCTTTTCCTTTTCCTTGGTTTCCTGAACGATGTTCGAGCGGACACATTGATTGAAGTAGAATAGGGACTATAACAGTTATCGATAAAACCTGTTGTAAATAATACATGTAGCTCACAACCTGCAAACTCACGGACATTTTCCGTCTTCTTTGACTTGTTTTAGCGCTAAGGCGCCTGCGTACAAGGGCCGGCAGTCGTATACCCAAGCGTTGTCCCCCACATAAGCTTCATTTGAAGGATGAACATCCTTGCTCAAGCGCCGGGCCGCTAGGTTACTGTAGATCCCGGGCGGCCGCTAGGTTAGTGCCCGGGCGGCCGCTAAGCATCAGACCAGTCTTAAGATCAGCAGTCCACCCACAATGAGCAGGGGTCAGCGTCTAGTTGGTCATTTCGAAGGGATTCAAACAATTCCGCGAGGGCAATTGAATACAGACAAGAAAAACAAGTTACTTCCCGATCAGGGTATGCATGTCGGCTTCGATACGAGAATACATTCAATGGTACACATTGCTACATAGTTATCTGTATCTGATCATGTATTTCAACGTATAAATGCGACACCTCTGGCACCCATGGCACCCTCTCTGGATCACTGCTACTTTAATATACTATTTATATTCTTCCTTATATCGACATAGCCTCTAGCGAAGCCGCGTCTAGCGTCGTGTGCCCACATTTTGTAATTCCATAGCGCATTGCATCACCATGGCAACTTCCCGTTTACTGGAAGAGGGCAGAACCAGAGTTTTGGAAACACTATCAAAGGGTTATGCACCACCACATTTTCCTCATAACCTAGAGCTGATATTCGTCGATGATACACGAAGCTCTACTTCATTGTCCATGAGGACCAAGATTGCTAGTACTCTTCAAAGGTCGGCAGTTCTGCGCACCCTTGAGCCCACCACCCTCATCTGGTGGGCCGTGGCCTTTCCTATGAGGCAGTGGTCCGGCGGAAGAAACATGACCAGTTTTGCCTTTGATTCGCTGGTACGACTAGTGTGTCATAGAATAACGGACACACATCTGCCCTTGTCAATTGTCCAGGATGATTTGGATGGGCTGAGGCTGAAGCATCCGTTTTGCCAGCCGCTGCAGCACTTTCTTAACAGTAAGCTGCGAATCCCTCCCCGTGGCAAACAAACAATGAAACCCATGCAAACTTACTTCTAGCAGTGGATCTCCTTAATCCCAGCAACGTGCTGATGATGCCTATAGATATGCAAGGCATGTACTCATCTAAACCAAAGGCGCCGTAAAAAAGGCTGACAAAGGACTATAGCTGAGACCATTCCGGACCTCAGTGTCTTGCAGCCAGGGAGTCATGTCAGCCTTACTGGACCTCAATGTGACTGTCTAGAACGGTACCCTGGCCTCCTTCGAGATGGTACGGAAGATTTCCGCAAAAGCACAGTGAAATGAGCTGATAGAGGAGCATAGCCGAGACCCTTCCAGCCTTCACTCCGTCAGAACTAGAGAATCATGTGCGATTTACTGGAGCTCAATATGGTTGTCTAGAGAAACTTCCGGATCTCCTTCGAGATGGCATGGAGAACTCCCGCAAGTTTCAGCAAGAACAATCAAGCCAGGCCAGGGTATCGACTGCTTTCGACATTTTTGTGCCTACGGACCCAACCAATCATGACGCATACGCTGTAGTGCCTATTGGCTCCAACAAGGTTTGGCAAGTTCTATACGGGCTCGGTATTTTGGAATGAAATTCATATATGGTGTTAATAGTGGTCAGCCAAATAAAGTGCAGTAGCTGCAAATGTAGCCGACACGTTCTTTCTGTTTGCAATACTATGCGTTTCAACTCATCACAGTGATTATAAGAAGCAAGACGTAATTGTAAAAGGCATATTTATAATTGTGAGATACCACTGCACTAAGAATATTATAGTCTGCCCTGGCTGCCAGAAAGTCTAAAGGCATGTATCGTCCAGGGTCATAGATCCAACTTTAAAGCATGCAAGTCGAACTCCGGCCTTCTTGACTTCATATATAACTTTGCCTTAGTCTTTACATTTATGACCGTCTTATGGCGCCACCATATAGCCTCGTCTAGCCCATTAATCCTCACAACCTAATCAAGTAGTAAGTGCAAAAGGACGATCTTTTATATTAGCCGTAAGGAAATACCCCAGACAGTCATTTTAATAATATATGAAACCCAGATAATCTAGACTTATATCAGGCCAGAGAGCTCAAATTCTCATACCCCGGCAGCTTACTTCTCTTAAGAATACGAAAAAGATCAAATCTTTCGGGATTATAATAATTCTTTTTATCCTATAAATAGTGGGGAAATAGCTAGATACTCGCCCTTTCGATGTTATATGCCTCCAGCAAGTTTAATATTCCCCGTGGTCCCACGGTATATAATAGTCATGCTCACGGGCTTCAGCCATCATATTTCCTTAAGAAAGCTAGCCAGAAGCCGCGGGTTAAACAGGGTGTATTGTCGCAAACTGCTTTTCCTCAGTACCTCAATAGCTTCTTACGGCAGGTGCTCAACGAATTCCGGATACAAGCAGAGGTTAAAAACAGCCTGGCATAGCTGGTCGCTGGTTGCCTGGAACGTAACCTGAGCGAGACCAAGCTAAATCCAGACTACTTAAAATATCCGCCTATTAGAAGCATTATAGAACCACTCAATCGAATCGTCCGGTAAATTCGGGGGTCTGTTTGCTTCTTTAGTCGCACGGATCTCTCTATATCACTCTTTTAGGACTGGGTTAAGGATCGCCTCTATAAAGGCTTATTTCCTCTGGACCCAACGGTTAAGCGATAAGAAAAAGTCGACAGCTGGCCTTAACAGCGGGTGAAAGAGCTTCATTACTGCCAACGCTATAAACACATTAACGGTGAACAAGGTAGTCAGTTCCAGCCACTTCTAATTTTTGGCGAATCTTTCTTCAAGGAAAACGATATTAGACAGACGCATCACCAAATTGAGGACATCATGCATAATAAGTATCTCACGCCATTCCTTTTGGTCATCCCAGTTCTTATTCAAACATGCTAAAACTTCTTGGCACATTGACTTGGTGAATCTCGCTACAATAAATGGTCGTCAGCTTGCCCAGAGGGAGATAAAATAGTTACACCTACGCAAATTCCGGGTGATGCCCTTAATCACAGCCCGACTAAACATGCCAGCTGGAAACGGTCGCATAGTTCAAAAGGTATCGGAATTAGACAAGTGCTCTATCCGGGCGTACTCGAGGAGTCCGAGATTCCTTTCTATATTGACCGCATCAATGGACTCAGACGGAGATATGATCAGTGGACCCGACTTTATTATCATTTTGAACGGCCCAGCGAGCTGTCTATAATGGTTAGGAACTGTCAACTTGGTGAGAAGCGGGAAAAGACCTGCCTTCTGAGAACCCTCGGCCGGTGACTAGCGAGCATTAATTAAGGATTTTACTTTTGGGGAGGAATATGTCCAGGAATTCTGGTTATGATTCACCACGGGAAACCTACCAGATTTGCGAAACGATTGCCAGAACGAGGAGGCGAAGGATGCCAGAAGTATGAGCACGAGGGGAGCCCATAACAGCAAGATCTGGTAATTGTGGAAATAGAAGATAGCCTTCGTAGATTGCAGAGTACAGTCCATAATGCTGATTGCTCTGTAAAATCTTGCAAGATAAAGAGCATTAAAGTGGTAAGAAGGATTCTGGATGATTCTGCATGCGTTATGAGCAGATGCTATGAGGACGTGAAGTGAAGGGTAAGTCTTTTCTTTTCTATAATCCACTTAACTAAAACTGCAAAATGCGAGTGGCATCTTCAAACAGGGATAAGGTATTATGATAATAAGAGTATGGAAACATCCCTACCTATGTTGTAGTCCTCACGAGGTCATGACATCAAAGCAGATTAACGCTAAATCTTCCTCGCCCCGGCAGCATTCCATTACTTACTCAATTAGCTTCGTCGCCTCTACTACAGTATACTTTCAAGACCTATCACATGTACCTTGCCTGATGTCTTTAAACAACCTCCCCTATACCACCCCTTTAGTTAGCTATCCCCAGAGCTACTCTGCTACCTGGCTACCATTACCACCTCTAGCACCTCCGCCACCCCTACCACCTCAACCACCTCCACTGCTGCCAACACCTCTCAGATGTTCATCTCCCCCTAATACCTATTCGTTAGAGGTAGGATAGATCTAAATATACCGTAAAGACCATTTAGATATGCAATCGAATCTGCAACCCAAAGTCCATCCGGTGTGATTAAAAAGTATGACCATTAATATACGGCATCATTCCAATGTTAAGTACCTAAGCAACTTGCGGAATAACAACTCTCCCGACGGCTCAACGTTTTCTCAGTCTGACATAATGTCGCAGTTTCATTGGACGCCATTGTCTTGTCCCCGCAAAAGGCGGTAGATCTTATGATACAATCGGACCACCCGATATCCAACAGAGCCCCCTAAATAGAAAGAACAATACTACGGTAAATGGTCGAATCTTTCGTCTCTTTAGAGATATACCCGTCATGGTGTTCACTTACATCCAACTGACACAGCCTCAGTCCGAGCAACTGATGAGTCTGATGCTGCGATTTTGTTCACACTTCAGGGTCCCTCGATATATTTTCCGGGCACCCAATAACAGTCGATACGTGAGGAATAAAATCGCGTATTTCTTCTTCTCTGCTGTTTAGTGTTCAATCCATCATGCCTCCTCGACGCTCCCATAAGAAATCTCGTGCAGGCTGTCAGAGGTGTAAGAAAAGGAAGATAAAAGTAGGTTTTGCTGGACCTCTACTGATGCCTTGATGCATTACAGCATATCGCGCGCCTATCGTCTAGCCACCAGGCTCTTTTTCAAATGCCGTGGCCAGCCTCAGACTCTTTTATCGGACGCCTTAACTGACTTCATTTTCTCCTTTCCTTATAGTGTGACGAAGTTCATCCGCGATGCGGCAACTGTGCCAAGCATGGCGTCCTATGCGATTTCAGTAACCCCGATGTCCTCGAAGAACTTGCCGTCTTAACTAACACCAGCACTGAGAGCATCGGCGCACCTATATCCTCATCAGCACCAACAATTAACTTTAATTCCGGCTCAAGGACTCCGTTAACACGCCTATGCGCTCCTTCAAGTCCAGCAAGACCGCCGAGACCAAACCCCTCCCCTCCGACTTCCGTCTATTCTCAACCGTCGATTAGCTCGTCTACTCACACTATAGATCACGGCACAGATTATGGTAAACGAATGCTCGAGTTACGCTTAATACACCATTATACCAATATCACTTCAAAGACACTTCTGACGAATTCGCCTACCGCCAAGGATATCTGGCAACGAGCGGTCCCACAGATGGCCTTTTCTAGTAACGGCAAAACATACCTTATTGACGCCATATTGTCTGTGGCGGCGCTCCATTTGCGCTCTATATCCCCGAATGATAAGGCATTAGTGCGCGCTTCACACGCTTACTCAGCTTCTTCTCTTTCTGCATTTAGTGCATCAATAGGCTCTGGCATTACACCTGACAATGCGGAAGCTCTATTCCTCACAGCGACGTTAATTGCTTTCCAAGCAAGCGCTTCTCGTATCTTTATTAAGGACGATGGAGATGCCGCGCCTGGCGATTCAATAAGTCGATATGTTCCACCGCTTTCTTGGTTTCATGCCTTCCAAGGTATCAAGACAGTAGTCGCGAACTCGTGGCAGTGGATTCATCTTAGTGATATCGTTAAGGTCATTATTGATTCCCAACCCGGCTTTCAGCTAGAGCTTAACTCACGCTCGCCTAACTCATTTTTCGGTCATATACTTAAAGGACTAAGAGAGGAGTTACTAAATGAAGACCCCCATTTAGTTCCTTCAACAACTCAGGCATACTTACATGCTGTCAGCGTACTCAACTGGGCGCATAAGAATTATCACGCAGCTGCTGCGCTTACATTTCCTGCCACTATATCTAAGCGCTATATTGATCTTGTCTACGCGAGACGTCCACGGGCTCTTGCCATTCTTGCTTGTTTCTTTGCTTTGTTGAAAAGGATGGAGAATGTCTGGTGGCTACAAGATATTGCTCGCCGAGAGGTTATGGGCCTTGTCAGCTTATTCGAGCCTGGATCTAAGTGGTGGTCCCATCTCGAGTGGCCAATAAGGATTGCCATGCTAGACGGCAGTTCTATACCGGAAGATATCTGGGGCATTGAACTTGAAGAGCAAGCACCAGAGCAACAGGACGTTGGATCCAGGACTCAGAATATCGAGATTTTTGCTGAAGTATTGCATCAGCATACACAGCCTCCTATCCCTATTGCTGACGAGCATTTCATTGTCCCGGACTCGCCCGACTAAAGGAATTTAGCAACTCAGCCTTGACGATAGCACCATGGGGCTTATAAGCGGTCAAGTCACTATCGGAACAAGGGCCTTCCACTTTGGCCTTCGGCGTTAATCAGCATATAATGTTTTTATTAATAGACAATGGGCATCGAGTCTTGATGAACTCATCCCTGGGACATTAATGAATGATATATTCTGCTTTTCGAGGTACAAGACGTGCTAGAAATATCAGCTACCTTGTTGTTCGCAGCAACTGGGCCGGAGCTCCAATATCGGATGGGTGCCTAGGGTGTACATGAGGTTTTTGAGGGGTGCTAATATACAATTCTCTCAACATATTTTCCATCTGCTTTTCATACCTATGAAATCTTGCTGATATACCCAGGGGTTCTCGACTAAGGTATTTGTATATGTGGTTGATACTTTGGGAAAACCGACAGATATGCAAGCAATCAATTGCAGCATTGTCGAACTTGATGCAACCATTCAAGGTACTGTCAATCTATATTGACCTCCGACAATTCCAATATCTATCGACAGACCTGGTTTGAAATCAGGTAATCTTTTGATTATTTGAAAATTGTATACTTCGCTTCTACAATTCAGACTGCTATTGTCCGTCAGAACATCTACCACTAATTGCGCCATGGACACCATTGTGGGCCAAATCAAGACTCTGGCGCGAGGCGTTGATGGAGCTCAACGCGAGAAGATCCTTGTGGCTTTGTGTAAGGTTTCGGATTCCATTGAGAGTCCCCCGGATACTATACAACGACTGATGTACTTGGCTAGTTCTGTAGATGTTAACCAGCCTAACAAACTACTGGCAAGTGAGATTGAATTGACAACTTATTTTGGGGACTCCCACTTACAGGGATTGGTATTGGGCTTGTCCTAGACCTGTTTCAGCTTGCGATGAAAAACAAAACGCCGATGTTGATGAGCGAGCTAGCAACCAAGATTGGGCGGCACCAGTCCTTCTAGGTGACTACTTACTAGCTCTTGAATTATATCATGAAGTTTCTAAACGGTCCACCTTATTGTAGCGCGTATTCTTCGCTATCTGGCCTTGATTGCAATCATAAATGAAACAGGAAAGGCCACTTTTACGTATAATAATATCACTGAAGCAGTCGCCCTTCCCGAACCGGCCGACGGTCTCTATACTTAGCAAGTTCAATCATGTCCTATTTTCGTCATATTCAAGGATTCCCAGATTCTGATCGCTTGATTTGTCGCTTTTCTCTCTAGCTTTGATACTTGTTACACGGTCTGTCAGGCTCTGCCCGATTTCCTCAAAGAACGCGTAATATCCTATTTGATTAGCCTGATAAAAAGTGTATTATAATTCTGAAAAATACCTCAGGAACTCTAGGTCTAGGGTGAGTCGTTTTCATTGAGGACTTGGTTATTCCCACCACTGGTGCTCATTTTCGTGCCACTAACTAGGATCTTGCGTGGTTGTCTACACTTGCCGTAATGGAGCTAACCCACCAGTAGTGGTATAGTTTGATTGAGAGTTCGGGACTCAAGATCAACAAGATATCCTCATACTGTCAGTATGCCAGACACTATTGTTGAAGTGGTAGAAGAGTGAAAGGAACTCTACATTTTAGATGCAGTCTTATTGTGTCACTATCTCACACTGTCCTCAACTATATGAGACACTTACACTACCAGGTATATAGGTGCTATAGAGGTACTATAGAATAAGGCACTAGTTAATAAGCATTATATAGAGATTAACCCATGCCTTCTTATATGCCTCCTTAGTTTTAGTAAAAAGGACTAACTTCTATTTAATAAGAATACTATTATAAATATAAGGGATATTATTACCTGTTAATATAGAAATAAACATATAGTTAGTAGCATTTAGTTAAATTTAACCTAATAGGCCTGCCTTTATACTTAAACCATTATTAATATCACTACTAATGCTAGGCCTCTTAAGCTATCTCTATTTAGTTTAAAGTAGGATATTTAAGCTAATATAGTGGATATAGAGTTATTACTATATATTAAGAAACTGGCTATTAATTGCTGCTTTTATCAAGCTATTAAAGTTAGTAATAATAATATTTAGCTAATATATAAAGTGTTACTTTATAAGCTATTTTATACTGTCTAAGAGGAATTAAAAGCTTTCTTATCTCTTATTATTAATAAGGCTAAAAGCAATATTAAAAACAGACCTAAGGTATATCTGCCCTATTATTTAAAAGAGGGGAAGCTTAAATCAACTAGTATTATAGGTATTATTAAAGGTAATAACCTTGGGAAATTATTTATATATCTATAAATAATATAAAAATATCTATATAAGCCTAAGTAAATAGTTTAGGTTATTATTTACTTATTTAAAAGGATAAGGAATCTTATTATTATTAAAGAGCTTAATAAGTATAATTATAAGTATAAGACCCCCTAGCTTCTTGCGGCTAATAAGAGATTAAACATTATAAATATTTTTC
>JAALXI010000320.1:0-15362 GCA_012977755.1 Fusarium nurragi | reverse complement strand
TCTTTAATAATAATAATAAAAATAACCCTTAAATTATAGCTATTTTTAGTTTTACTATTTACTTACTATTAAGCCCTATATAGTTAGTCTATATTAAGGGACTTCTATAGCAGTAATTAATTAGGTAAACTAGGTAGCTAATAATAAAGTAATGAAAGTATACAGCTATTAAATATTTAGTACTACTTATAAAAGACTGTTAAGTATAGTAAGTAACTTAAATATAGCTTAGTTAGTTACCTAGTAGTATAAGTAAATAATAGCAGTATAATTATATGTAAGGATATAGTGGTCTGAGNNCCTAGGCTCCTTATATACTGATGTGGAAGGCGGTCTGATCACGTTGTGATCGAACTGGTTGACTTTTGGTCTATTGGTTAAGTTGGCACCTTCCCCATCTTCTCACATTATATAAGGAACTACAGAGCTAATTATTAGCTACTATATAATTCCTTAATTATAAAGTAATATACTTTAATCTATAAATTATATTAATGTTAAGTGAGTATTAGGTAAGTTAACTAGTTCTATAGAAATAAACAAGACTTAACATAAAAATCTATATTATATAAATGCCCCTAAAGAAAAAAGCCTCCTATTATCTTACTAGTATAAGGTATAATACAGCTTCTTACCTCACCTTAATATAAATACCAACTAGTTATATTATATATAGTAGCGGGGGTATGCTATTTTTTATACCAGCATAAGTAAAGTCTCCTCGGCCTATTGCAGCCTGCTACTTAAGCCTGCGGCTATACTAAAAGCCATTATACACTGCAGTAGCTAATTATACCCAGATATTTTAAGGCATCAATATAGAAGACAATAGTGTGGCTATTCCGGAATATACCATACAGGGTCGGTCTCATTGTGGGTGAGCATAACTATTATGGCTGCCTGTTAATCAAACAAGCCATAATCTAACTTTAAAGCTCTGAACGGTTTTCACCAATAGTAAATGCCGCATATTAATATACATCACATGCTCTATTACTTGAACCATGCGGCATAAGCGGAACTTCCCACTCCCAAACGATCACATATGCCGTCACTGTCGGCAACATCCACTTGTGGCGCAGTATACCTACCTACCAATTAGATGAACAGAACCTGCGCTGAATTCCAAGACTACAAACAGCGGTTCTTGTTCATAATTTAAAGGCAGTACAATCGAAGCCGAAGCGTCTAATGTACTACTTACAGATGATTGAAGCCATGGGCAAGCCATAAAACAGGAAGGCTCTTTGTGGTTGTGTAATATGAAGCGGAGGGCAAGGTATGTCACCGTTCAGAGTGACGCTTTTCTGACTTATACCAAATATTTGTATTTCTGGTGAAGAAATGACATGTGAAGGCTTAAAATAAATAAAAAGGTCTGGGCTGCGCCGCAAACTCTACACTTTAAGCATTTTGCCACGGAATGGTTACCTTACATCACAAGCCCCGTAAGGTCACTAGCCCCCTGCTGTAAATGTCTGTGAAGGTGATAATTATCTAAGTTATAGTAGCTATTCTATATCTTATTTAGAACCGAGGAAGACCTCATGGTATTAATTGAGACTGATTTAGCTTCATTTACATAGTATTTTGCAAAAAGTACATCTCCCAGGAAACGAACTTCTTGCACCCCTCTTGTACTGGTATAATTATAAAAGTTATATGGGCGAGTGATCTACTGGAGTCTTACACCGCTTAAAGATATAGTTAATCTCCGTGGACCTACGGGGGCCAAGGTGCCAATAGATGCGATGTAACCGCCTTGTAGATATAGGATACTAATAGTAAGTAAAACCTACAGATATAAACTT
Source organism: Fusarium nurragi (assembly GCA_012977755.1). NCBI lineage: Eukaryota > Fungi > Ascomycota > Sordariomycetes > Hypocreales > Nectriaceae > Fusarium > Fusarium nurragi. Next base: position 13,551 of record JAALXI010000320.1, on the reverse strand, counting down.
TCTTTAAGCTCTAGTGTGTCGCTTTCTCCGTTCTTTTCCGGAAATATCTGCTCGACTAGACAAGCTGAGGCTCAGCTATAAAGTCCTACATGATTGAATCTGAAGTAATGGTGGGCACTGAACGTCACAGTTACGTCCATAGTGCACTTGGACCTCAGCATACATCAGAAAACAATCATTACTTAATTCTGAGGCTCTTTTCAGCTTTGAAAGCGCGATAGTTTTGACGTGATTATCGTCGAGTGGCGTTTTCGTGTGTAACTATAGAGTGTAAGATGGAGTAATCCAGTCCTCGCAGCCTAACAAATCGAGCCAGAGGACAACTTTAAAACTCGGACCTCCCCAAATAGGCGGTTGGTGCCATATCGCTCCTTGCATCAACTCCTTGAGCCATTTTCCCCTTATAGCTTCAATGAGACGAGTGATGGCATCTTTTGCAGAGTATCCAGTCTGGTCGATGTCGACCACGATTCGTCCTCAATCATGCCGAAAGCGAGGGCTATTGTCACTGCTATTGTTGTTTGTCATCCATCTCGTTACTGCCGAAAACTCTGTCCAAAACCCCAGAGACGATTTCTGTCGAAGATTCTCACACCAGACGACGGTCATCGATGACAAGCTGTATATCGATGGCGGATGGGTGAATTTCAAGGACTTTCAAGAGGATCATATAAATTATTCCAGTACGTTAAACTCGATTGAATGTGGCATTGGTTTGCCAACAGAAAGTGGAGGGACTAGATTTGGGCTAAGTCAACAACGAAGATACTTGGCTAGGATATCATGATCTGAACAAGTTATATAAAGATTGGCCAGATTTAAGAATCAACTTAAAGAAAAACAACAGGCAAGTCAACTCTCAGATTTTATATTGCTGCTTTGTAGATGCCATATCTAATTTACAGACACCCTTTATAAATTTCATACTGGAAATCCATTAGTTAGAAGGATATACTGACCTAGATTTTGCAGCATTCCAACAGTAAGTGGCGGGGTTCTGTGGGGTGATGATATTAACAAGCGATTTTACCTCTATGGCGGCGACTGGAATATCGGTTATGCGAAAATGCCCTACCACCTTTTTAGCTATGATATTCTTAACGACCAGTGGGAGGACTTTGGAGTGCCTAACATTGATCCGCCGCCAGAAATTGCGTCCTATGGTGCCGGTATCGGTGTGTCAGAGACCGGTATGGGTTACTACTATGGAGGATGGATAAGTAATGCCTCCATGAGTGGATGGGCTCAACCACGAAAAATGAGTTCATATTTGTATTCATACGATTACGATAAGGGCGACTTTACCCAGCAAGCTGGCCCAGACGACAAGTCGAGAGCTGAAGGTGCCATGGTATGGATCCCAACTGGCGACCCACAGGGACTGCTCGTATATATGGGGGGTATTGTTACTCCACATGACAATAGCACGACAGCTCCTCAACCATTTGACGAGATTTTTGTCTATGATGCAACGGGCAACTCATGGTCGACACAGACAGCCACAGGAGAGGTACCACAGAATAGACGTCAGTTTTGTGTTGATGTGGCCTGGGCACCCGACAATTCAAGTTTTAATATGTAAGTGCTAATTTTAAGCCTCGCGATATAAAGCGCAATACTGAATAAGACAGCTACCTCTGGGGAGGCCTAAGCGTACCGCCCCCAGTTGTAAACACCACCTCGTTTAATGATATATATATATTAACCCTTCCCTCATTCATCTGGGTGAAGGCATTCCCTGACCATCATGGAAATGCCACGCTGCCCCCGGAATATGGGCACTACAGTGCTTCCTGTAATATGGTCAAATCGATGTCGCAGATGCTTGTTATCGGCGGTAGTTACCCGGACACTGATAACTGCGACCTCGCATATAACATCTGGGCGCAGCATAATTTCTGGACGGGCACGCTCCATAACGAGGGCGATAACGAGACATACTGGGCACAATACGAACCCAATGTCACTAGCAATGTCGTCCCCGTTGATGTTTATAGTGTTGTTGGCGGAAACAAGGAAGGCCACGCAACACTTAAGGGACCTAAGGGCGGATTTGACCCGGGCAACAGTCTCCTCCAAACCCTAATGGGGAGAAGACCTTCGATTGCGCAGCGTACTCCAACACGCCAGCTCACCCCCCCGACCAACCCGCCAGCGCCGGTCTCTTCAGGATCCGGACGACTCTCTACTGGCGCCATCGTTGGCATTGCTATTGGCAGCGCCGTCGGGCTAGCGCTCATTCTGCTCATTTGGATCTATATCGGCAGGAGGGTTATTCGCCGTCGAAGGGATAGGCAACAATCCGAAATGGTGCAGCCTATACACAGCGTCCTTAGCAGCACAGTCGGGGCGCCGAGCATCACCAGCCCGCCGGAGTCTGTAGGGGCCTGGGGTGGAAGCCCGCAGTTGGCAATGCCCCCATCGCCGTCCGAGCTCCCTACACAGCAGGATCGCAACATGAATGTTATTAGCGAGCTATCTCAGCAGAGTACAAATGATAAAGGTGCAGTTAAACCTAATAGTAACTCTCTATCCTAGTGCTATTTTTGTCTATTTCCTACTAGCTTAGCACTGGAAGTATATATCTTGTTGTGTATTTATTTATTGTATTAGTCGGCTGTACTAGTTTATTTTGTACTTGTTTTATATAGGTTCACGGTCTTAATTTGCTGTATCAATTAACTATTTCAATTTATTACATTAGTTTACCCTCGTCTTCTCTAAGAAACTTCCATAACATCAAGGTCTTTGGCTACTTGGTCAATCTTGTTACTGTCTTTGGGGCTCTGAATTGGGTTAATATCCACATTCGGTTCACTGCTATCCTAGAGGTAGTGGGTCTATTAACTGAAAACACGTCAACTTGATTATTAGCCCCAGTTAAGTCTTAGTAAGTCGCACAGGAATAGCTTGCATGTTACTCCCCGTAACCGAGAAGCCTTCCTAGGTTCAAAATTAATATCACCGAGAAATTGCTGACTAGGGAGACAGGTAATATTACTATCGAAATATATCGCGTATCCATTCCTTTTCCTCCTTAAACATATTAACGCGCTGCCGTTTCCGTTCTCCGGCATTAATACCCCTATCTCGGTGAAATTAAGCAGCAGGACCAGGTCCCTTCTCCGATGTATCCTGAATGATTCGTGTTCTCTTAGACGGGTCCCCAGACGGATCCGGTCCTGGTGTCGCGAGAAGATCAGATCGTGCTGTGAAGGGAGAATGCGTCCCGGATGTGACTCATCATCAGAATGCCATTAGCGGGCGCCTAAGTCGACAACCACGCCTCGTGCAGTCGTCGAACACCTTCTTCAACTTCTAACGGAACTGCTATTACCAATGGATGATCCTACAGCGTTCATTAATAGCATATTAAATACCGACGATGACTCCTGGGCCGAGCACTGCCTAGAGATTGTCTCAAGATACGCGGTAGGGTAAAGAGAATATTTGTAGGCAGGAGGAAGGATTATTGGGAAGAGAAAATGAAGCAATACCTAACGAAGCGTCTAGAGATGCGTTTCTTTGTTAAAGCCAAAAGACTTCTCGAAAGTCCGCAGCTTTAATATTAACAGCGGCTTTATTTATAGCGGTAGCAGTAGTTATAGAAAAAGGGATTAATGTAAATAGTACTCGATGAGTACCTTCCATCGGGGTTTATACCAAATAAGTTATAAATGTATATATCTGCGGTACTAAGACCAGATCCGGCTCAATATAAAAATATCCGACATATATCGATGTGTTAATGTGTACACCCCACACTGTTATATCCCTACTTCTCTGTAGTCGATTGTCCAGTAGTTGAGTTTGCCAACCAGCGACCACAGACAACACTACCAACAAACACGCCAGCCAGTATCGACAGGAAATATCCAACATTCATCGTCATCACCGCGAGCATCCTAGATAACAGTTGTCAGTATTCCTCTCCAGTGCCCCGAAAGGAGGTAAAGATCACTCACAGTAGATAACTCACGCCCGCGATCAGAAGATCCATCACTCCTAGCAGAACGGCTTCGTTGGCTCGCCATGGACGGCGGACCGTTGGACTAGAGTGCTGTGATTCGGGCAACAGTCCTCCTCTCCGCCTCCGTAGCATGCCATCCATGATGCTGTAGAAGTTGCCGCGTAGAGCCAGCAGCATGCGGAAGATGGTGGCAAAGGCGATGAGGAAGATACAAACACCAGCGTATTGTCCAGTTGTACTGGGGGTGAAAGACTTTGTCCAGAGGGGCGTCGTGGTTGAAATGAAGAAAACCATGTTCATCTGCTCCATATCCATCGCACCATCCATCGTTGACATGGGCATAGACATGCCCGTTGAGGTGGACATGGGCATACCAGTTGAAGTTGGCATGTCCATATTCATAGACGACATATCCATTGAATTCGAATCCGTTGCAATAGGAAGTAAGACCTTTGCTTGTTGTCGAGATGTGGAAAACGGCTACTCTTAGCAATGCTTATGTTATAAAACAAGTGAGAAGTGGAGCATCTACCGTTGCAGCAAACAAACTTGCTCATATTTGCTCAAGTGCCGCTTATGCGAGCACTTTGATCGCTAGACGAGATATTCCCCGTCTGTTATTGGTTCACTTACGTCGAACTATACCTCGAAAGGTTAAGTGCGCGGAAATCGGCATGAGACCCTTCTAAGCGATGGAGATTAACATGCGACAGACACGCCTCTTTATCTCCGTGTTAAAGAACCTAATAAAACATCAAACTCCTTCACCCGCTTATCCCTTCTCTTATTCTGCACGTTCTTTGTGCACCTTCTTGCCTTCTTGCCTACTTCGTCAGCACTTTCAACTGGCGTCCAAGCATCCGGGTACAGTCCACACCCATAACCAGGCCGTTCTTTCGCGTAGCGGCTGTTCGATACCAATACGCAGCCTCCACGATCGACTTTCCCGATATGGAGTCAGCGGCTTGGCTCACGCCCCCTGTCCAGTTGACGGGGAGTCGTGCCTTCACTTGCGATGGCTTCACTGAAGCGCAATGTGCCTGGTACATGCAGCGATGGCACTTTTGGTAGGATGTCATCCATCAGCTGACAAAGGTCAAAGTTGGTATATCAATTGGCTGTTTCTAACTCATCTTGATAGGTACATCGCCGACCATGTCTATGCCCTACCTACAGTAGCCTTTTTTCTAAGTGCTATAGGACTCTTTACGATTGGTCATATTTTATCTTACCACGTTCTTGGCCTAGCCTATCCGAGATACCGTGGGCCTCGTCCTTGGCGCATGTTGGTCGCGGTCATCAGATACCTTTCATATCGTGGATTCCATGTTAGATCTTTAAGCTGGAACTCGGCCCCAGTTGGAATCCTCCTTTTAGGAGCTTGTGGAACAATCTTTTTCTTCTGTACGTTGAGGAACAGAGATGAAAGAACATTTATATCAGGAAAGTCAAAAGACTAACTCACGCGATAGGCATGGATTTGATACCCCAACCATATTATTGGCCCTCACTAGACTTTGGTGGTTCGCCACCTCTAGGAACAAGATCTGGGTGGCTAGCTTTGGCCTGCATGCCCTTCGTATTGTAATGTCGACCAGCATCTGTGATCTCTCAAGGCCGAACTGACAATTCATCAGTGCTACCGCAACGAAGACGAACTGGATAACGATGTTGACGGGTGTGACGCACGAGAGACTTCAGGTTTTCCACCGATGGATATCCTATGCATTTTTCATACTGGCACTCTTACACACGTTCCCCTTTATCGTCTATCATATCAGATTCCACGACATGCAAATGCATTTTGAGATGAGCTTGATCTTTTACTGGACTGGTATCGTTGCCCTGATTTTCCAAGCCTGGCTTACCTTTGCATCCCATTCTGCTATTCGGTGAGTACATCTGGATACATAACGTACTGTCTCAAGTCTTATATTAATACCCACAGAAAACTCCTTGGCTATGAATTCTTCAAGGCCACCCACTTCGCCGCTGTTGTCGTATTCATGCTCACCTTCTTCTGGCACTGCGACTATACCCTCACATCCTGGTAAGAGAAGGCTATTTCCGGCTTTTCCCATTGCTAGCAACAGGCGCTAACTTGAACCCGTAGGCACTATTTCATAGCCACTGCTGCCGTGTATGTTCCTTGCTTCGTCTATCCCTGGTTCAGGACCTTCTTTGAGTACGGAGCTTCAAGAGTCGCTCAAGTCAAGGTTGAAGAGAACGATTTCATCCGGATTACCATACCCGCAGACTTCACATGGGACATAGGGCAGCATTGTTTTCTGCGATTCACCAGCTTCGGGTTTGCACAAGCTTTATCGGGACATCCGTTTACAATATGCTCCTTGCCATCGACCGTCCCTGGCGGCCAGTCCTTCCTCGTGTTCTACGTCAAGCGACAGGGAGGCTTTACTTCAAAGCTTTATGATCATGCACTGCAGAATCCAGGTGCATCGGTGTCGGTAATGGTTGATGGACCTTATGGAGGTATCAACATGCAACCCTATATCAGCAACGACCATCTTCTTGTCGTCGCAGGAGGCTCTGGAGCTGGATGGACGTTACCCTTTATCGAACAGTACGTTGCTTCCCGGTCAATAGTCAGTGATGAACCAGCACAGCCTCACAACACCGGTGACCATCTCGAGAGGACTTCATCACCGTTCACTTCACTACGCGTGATACTGGCAACTCGAGACTCCAGCAGCTGTAACTGGTACCGTCAAGCAGTGAATGAAATCTTGCTCAAGCATTCGGAGAAGGCGGTCCCGGCCCTTCAAGTACAGCTTCATCGTACCGGCGAGGCTATTGAACATTCAGCCAGCCCCTCTAGTCATGATAAGAAGATGTTGGGTAGCGAGACCGACAAGGAATGTCTAGTGTCATTTGAAGAGCTCGACGGTCGACCGGACTTGCCAATAACAATAAACGAAGCGGTTCAAGGGATGAAGTCTTCTGACTCCCTCGGTGTGTATGTATGCGGCCCGGACACTATGCAGAACGACGTCCGCAATGCTGTCGCAGCCGCCAACCTGGACATTCTCGGTGGTCGTGCGTCTGCAGGCGCCTACTTACATTGTGAACATTTCTCTTGGGCTTAGGGCTAGATATTTATAAGAATTTAATGCCTATATCACTTCTCTAGTAAATAAAGAGAGAGTCGTAATCTGACTAGCTATATATCTCACTACCGTCCATTGTTTTGTGATATAAGAGAGGCAGCTTGTCGCTTGATGCCGCACACTGGGTGTATGGCATATCCCCTTAACCAGCATCGACGATACTGCAGACTGTTGAGACCACACACACTTCAGATGAGTGGTTTGGTGCACTATAGTCGCAGACCAGATGCTCTAGGCATGCGCCTGTCCAGAGATCTGTAGTAGCAACCAAAGATGAGATATATCATGGTAAACTAGACTTGAAACATCCGGCGAAAGAGAATGCAGTTGTTTCATGTAGGAATTCAACCTTGATGGCCTCTTGGGTTACACTGAGATTTGGAATAGTGAGAACCTTGATGGCCTTTTGGGTTGCATTGAAATTTGGAGTAGTAAACCCAAAGCTTTTGAATACCTTTTGCTACGAATCAACCGGAAAAGAATTACCCTGACCAACTATTTGACCAAACTCTTTCCAGGCACATTCGCAATCGAGAGCTGAACACTCGAGAACTCTCATCAAGTTTGATAGCTTGTTATTGTGTGCTTCACGCCAAGGGATCGAATAACAAGAGTGAATAGCCCAGATAACTTGGGTTGATGCGAGTAGATACAAGACAATGGATGTGTAACCTTCGTGATCGTCCTAGTGCCGACAAATATCATCTGGGCGATAGTCCAAGCCTTGAACTTGACCATCACGCTGCAACCACATCTGTCTACGTGCCAAGAACTCCAGGATTCTTTCTTCTTTCACCAAGTTGGGCTCTTCGAGAAGGCCTAGCAAGTCTTTTTGGATCGAGTCTTGCAACACGTACTCCAACTGATTGTAACGCAGCCTCGCTTCCCGGGCTCTTTCGCTCTGTGCAATTGCTGCTAGCATCGCTGTCGCGAGAAGCACCAGGGCAAAAACAAGGTTTGAGGCGTAGATTGGTTGCTGACGCCCTGGCGTGTGGTATGGATTAGGGTTGGTATGTTTGCTTTGGGAAGCGTGCTCATGTGTATGGAGATCCGAATCATTGTGATACCGCTTGTGAGCCCAGCCCAAGCCTTGTGAATCATATAATCTCTTCCTTGTGGGATCGCTGAGTAAGGCGTTAGCGGCGACAATGAGCTGGTATCGTTCCAAGCGCATTGCGTAGGATAGAGAGCTGACTAGAGGATTCTCGGTAGATAAATCCGGATGGTACAGCTTTACAAGCTGGCAAAAGTTTTCCTTGTTGTAGATCTTATTCCGATCAACCTGGAGGATCTCATAAGGCGATGGGTCTGAGCTTCTCGGCCATGCAAGATTCTGTTTCCGCCACGAGATCTTGGACAAACCGCGCTTCCTCTTATCCTCAGAATGTAAGTGCCTGTGAAAGACAAGCTTGAGTCGCAGGTGTACCTTGTTGGAGGGCAACATGATAGCTTTTGGCAAAGGCTGCTTTCGAGATAATCAAACGCTTATGTAGTAAAGCACGAAAATCGATGAATGAGTATAGTATGAAAGTAGGTTCTTGGTGTTTGTAAAGTGTATTTTGTACGGTAGTTATCTCTTATAGCTCGTCGCCCTTAATCAATTAAGCGGGGGTTTCAAGGTGGGCTGCCAGTGGCGTTATAACCAGCGCATACCTGCTCACTCATGTAACAGTCTTTCCGTGATAGTTCAAACTGTGTTTTCACGAAATGAAACGAAGCATTGGTTACATTTAAATTATTTGAAGATGGAACTACCTGCTCACTAGGATGTACTTGTGTGCATCTGCAATTTTATCTGCGGTCATCGAACACTACTTCTAGATTTAATAAAGGTTTGTCAAAACCATGCGTATTCCATCTTTCAAACCAGGGTAGATATTTAAGATGGAACAGAAAGGTATAGTCTATAGGTCTCAAGATAAGTAATACTCTTTATAAGTAATTAATGTTGCTATGGAATTAACTTATTAGTATTCTCAGCCTTAGACTAGCTGCAGACCAGCTTCTGGTAGATCTAAGCTAGATATTAACACATGTTTTACCAAGAGCATAACGGTTATTATAGCTGTTCATTCAATGCCGTCCTCAGTTCAGAGATTGATATATGGAAATTAACAACCCATTATAAATGCCAGATGTCAACTCACGGAAAAGTCCTCTTCTTATTCTTGATTCATTTCTAAATCCCTATCGCGATCACCCCACCATATTGGACTTCTGCCTCTGCCGCCTACGTCATCGGTATCTATACATGATTTGTGACGTGTTTCAAGCCTAGAAACAATCCGCTAAAAGATTGATTGCACATGTGATCGCATGGGGAGTAAAATAACTTCGAAATGACGACAGAGTCAGAGTAGCAGGAGATACAATCTCGAGGCGTATTGTCAAGGCTAGAAGTCAGCGATAGCTTCATTTTTCAAACTAGGCTAGTGGAAGTGAAGAGCAAGCATCGAGGGTATATACTGTAGTCTCTATGGTAAATCGTCTCCAGGGCCGGAATCGAACCATCTGAGGAACTCAGTCACAATTTGGAATATCATTCATATTAAGAGGCACACTCGAAGCAACCCTGGATTATGCCATGCCTGATTTTCCCAAGTTCTATGGTGTAATCATGTCAAAAAATAATTGATCCTCAGATACCAACAGCGATAGTCTTGGACTACCAAGCAAAACTCTCCTCGACCAACCTCACAATCATGCCTCTTTTCCCAATATTTGAAACAGCAACTCTGACCTCATCCGCCATACCTGCTGGCCCGCAGACGACTACCGTCGTGCCACCTGTAACGCCTCCAAGTTCCTCCGTGAGTACAGCGTTAATATCAAAACGTTTGCCAACAGAGATGCAAACCTCAAAGCCGTTCCAATTCTCTTGGCCATCTCCAACATCGTGGGCGACTGGGATAATGGATCGGACTGCCTCTACAAGTGGTTCAGTTCTCACTCCCCACAACAGTTTCTTCTTGCCTCTAAGGCCCGTTACGCTCGGCCTGTGGTCCAGACAAGGCAACACGCCGGTGATTCCAACGCCTCCTGCAACACAGATAATGTTGGGGCACTCGATAGTTGGGTAAGGAGCTGGTGACGGCAGTATGGACGCCTGAGGACCGTAGGAGCCCTCAACCAGGACCGGGATACCGGCTGTCGAGTTTGCATTCGAAGACAAAAGGGACGTCAACCCGTCATGACGTCGAATGAAGACAACCAGGCCAGAAATGGTGGCTTCATTTGAGTATCGTTCTAGATCCTGGTCAACTGCCACCCTTGGCATCTTTTCATCCTCGGTGGCAGCACTGTTACCATTATGGGGTTGGGCCTTATGAGAGCGGACAGGTTCAGAGGAGACGGTGGCCACCGAGAACGGGTGATTCTCCCAAAATCGCCACGTAATAGTCGGGAAGTATAGGTAGACATGGCCCTCTGCTTCTACACCCGGGATGGTGAGTTTTAAATAGTCCTCGTCTACGACGGTGATCATGGCCCTCTTGACACCATTTTGCAGCACTCTCAGCGGCCTGGCCAGGAATCGGTCGAAGATCCAAAAGGCGAATGCGATCCAAACCCACGTCTGATATCCCCATTGCCATTCATATCGGTAGAAAATGTGTAGCAAGCAGCCAATCATTGAGAGAAGAGCGAGCACCACATGGGATGCCAGGAAGACCTCGTACAGCTTCTGGCGGAGTGGAAGGATGGAAAGGGGTATAAGAAGACTCAAAGCCAACGTGGCCACGATGCCCCATATCCAATAGTCTAACTTAGACTCCTCCTCGTATGCACCGTCGCCTTTTAGAGGATCAAGGTATAACTGCAAGTAAATTGCTGAGTGTATGCATGCCTGAAAAGTGCAGATGACGGCAATCCAGCGGTGAAGGAGAACAAAAGTTGAGTGAGACCAGTTGGTGATGAAGAGGAGGAGGTTGTTACGGCTGGAGAAGAGAACAGCAAGGGCCAGGTTCACGAAGCTCAAGAGCCCTACGCGATTGCTGATATAGTTTAGGAGCTGCTGCTCGAGAGAGCCATACCAGGACATGGGATCTCTGATTTCGTATCCGACGGCGGACAAGACTATGTTGATAACCCAGATGTACGCAATAAACAGGCCCTGGCCGCGGGTGGGGACAAAGCCAAGCCCAAGGACTGGCACGGCATGGTAGCTCCCAAAAAGGGGTGGGTCGATCATAGTGGCGTAGAATTTGGAGACAAGAGACTGGGGGAATGGAATGAATCGAAGCCAGGAGACGACAACGGGGATGGCGACGCAAGTGACTATGAGAATGATACTGTTTTTCTGTTAGTCGAAGAATAGATCGAGTCTGTTTTATAATACTCACCCATATCTCTCAGTAAGAATCTCCATCTTCTCAAAGCCTCCGTCGCCGTTAAAATTGCCTAGCCACGCATCCTCGTCCACTAGAGACGTCTTATTGAGCACTACCTCGGAGCCAATAACCTCGGTCGGGGGAGACTTGGATGCGAGAGAGAGTGCAGCCTGGTAAGAGTACTTGGGTGTAGGTTGGACCCTGAATCGTCCGACGATGTCCATTTCCCAGACTTTTTCCAGAGTTGAATTTTTCACATCCTGACAATGAGTGTGAAAGCACCATGCCATGGTCTGGAGGAAGGGGTCGTTGGTAGCCTTGCACTCGGGGGTCGCAGCGGTCATATGCATGGAACTTGTATGTTCGCCCATGCCATGGTCGTCGTCGCAGTCGAGGGCCCATCCATTAACAGTGTCGATGCATCCATAGGCGCATGGAGGATCGTACATGGTCACGCCGTATCCAATGACCCCATATCGCTCTCTTCCCGTAGTCACATGCGTCCAAGCATGAAGAGGGAAAAGACTTATGAGAAGCAGCGTTGAGGCGAGCGATTGCATACTGATGGCTTAATAGGGACATTCAGTGGTGACTGGCCTTGAAAAAGAGAGTCCACGCGACACTCTTTTTTATATCTGCTAACTAGAGCCTTAGAAGCCCCTGGTTTATCTGCCAGGGATTACACGCAGTTTCGCCAGTAAAACAAGTCCAATGCCGAGTGGGGTGTTATTCGCCTCGTCTGACCCAAGAGAAGAATTGAGCAATATGGCGGCCGCTGGGCTGCCACCTAAGGCAATCCGTCTCACGCCAGTGCTCATGAGGAGGGTCTAGACTGCTAATACAGGATACCGTGTATTTGATTTCTCCAAGTTATAGTTATCTGCTTCTTGGAATATGCCAAACACAGACACTAACGGCTATTTACAACACTACTTGCCTCGCCGGCTGCAGCGAATTCTTGCCAATTTTTGCCGCTCAGGAGGTTGTAATAGCCATGTGGGGCCTTCCTCCAAGGTCGAGCTAGCCGATGAGCAAGTAAAACTCGCTCAAATGTGCGCATACACTATTTTACCGCCTTTGCGCCTATGTCCCTCAAACTTTTATAAATAACAAGGTGTTGTAACCAGTACATAAGCCCTAGTTACTGTTATCTCTAGAACAGGGGCCTTTGTTTTTAGGGTCAGTGACCTAGCGGTCTTTACGACACAAGGGTTTAGGATTTTAATCCACTTTAACTTTATGCCACATACTGAAACTTACAAACTAACTTATGGCTCACACATAAAGTTCTGACTTGCTACTGTAAGCCTTTGTGGGCCCTGATCGGTTTGAAAAATCTGTACCGATATATATGCAGCTATAAGAAAGTAAATAAGGCTATAGCTAAATTTGCAGTATTTTAGTAATACTATTGCCTTGCCACACTGCAGCGGTAACTAAGCTGGGAAGCATATAAGGGGAAATATAACTCAAGGGTATATTCTGATTAAGCCACTTACTTTATATTTTAAGAAAATGCCATTTCTACATTACTATGGCTAAGCCTTGAAAGGTACCAATACAGCCAAGTTACACCATAGTTGTGTTACGGTGCTTTCGATTTATTTACACTCATTATTATCTTCAGGCACTTATCTAGCTGAGAAAAAAGGGCAAGAAGCTCTTTATAGCCATATGTCTTAGACTCAGTCTTTTGTTTATTTCCATATTTGTTCTTTATCTCCAGTAGGAGAAGAGAGGGCAAGGGAATAAGATCTTCCGATCGGTCTAAGTACGGGTCGTTATGTTTCAATATAGTGGGACTGATAGCATAGTGTGTAGTACCTACCTTCCACGCACACCCACTTTCCACGCACTAACCTTATAATACCTTTAGACTTCAATATATAATATCTTAATTAATTAATATATAAATAATATAGTGTAAAATGTAATTATAATGTATTATTATTGGTAATTATAATGGTGTTTTTCTTTTTATAAGATTTCTTTTTTTTAGTTTCCCTTTTCCGCTTTTTCTTTAATCTCTTAACTTTAGTTTCCCTTATTTAATAGATCTTATTAGGCTTAGGATATTAGGTTAAAGGAGACTAAATAACCCTCTATTTAGGCTATAGCTTTTATA
>JAALXI010000319.1:0-27282 GCA_012977755.1 Fusarium nurragi | reverse complement strand
TATAATACAGTTAGTTTAATAACGGCTATAAGCTTTACCTAAAAACCATAAAGCCATATTAGCAATATATATATTTTAGTTCCTTTAGGTTAGCTAAGACTATTATAAGTATACCTACTAACTTATTAACTTACTAATATAAAAGGTTATATCAAATAAATCTATACTAAAGAGGCTATAATAATTAGGAAATAAATAAAGAACTTAATATCTTAATAAGATTCTTACTATATTTAGTTAATTATATTAATATAAAGTCTTTCACCACAATATAAAGCCATATATATACTTTATAATAAATAAAATAGGAGATATATAATTATAGATTTAATACTGGTAGAGTTCTATAATAAATAACCTTTTAAGCCTATTAACGTTAATAGTAGGAAAAGGAAATAGGCACTAAAGAAATATAAAAAGGTTATTTTTACTATTAAGGCGCAGTCCTTACGAGCAAGCCTAATACAATAGGATTAAGGACTAATAGGTATATTCTAGGATATTAAGAACCCCTAAAACCATACTAATAGCCTACTATCCTAGCTAAAATAATCTTCCTATTATAATTATTTATTTATATATTTAAGGTAGGATATAATACTATCTCTCTTTTAATACCGGTATTACTTATATATACTAATATAAAGTATACTATTAAAGTTTAACTATTAAAATAAAATACTAAAGTAACCTATTTTATATTATATCCCTAAAGGAATATACTTATTAGGAGAGCCTTTTACTATTAAAGAATCTAAAGGTAATTTTATTTACCTTAGCACTTTTATAATAACTAAAGGGCAAAATAAATAAAACTAATATTAAACCTTACTATAACTAATAATAAAATTTATAAGTGTAAGGGAAATAATATAATAATATACCTTATCTATTATACTATAGGGTAAAAGGTTGGGCTATAATTACTATTATAGTAATTATAGTAAATACTTTAGCTGCTTAGAGGGGCGGGCTTATGGCGCCATTATAGAGGACCTGGCGGTAATACACATAACTTACTCTACATTAGGTTAGCCACCTGGATTCACGCCCATTAATAACATTATAGCGGGCGGTATCCTATTCTTTAATACCCCTTAATTTTCCTTCTTCCAGATTTCTATAATACCCTATTTTATGCCATCTTTCACCCCTATTTAGCCGTTATAAGCCATATATAGGCCATCAGCCAGTACGGTATAATAGTTGCTCCTTAGCCACCTCCACCTTAAGCATTAAGACTTAGATTAGGTGTAATAAACGGCGTAATGGATTATTGTGGAGGCAGAGTAAAACCAGGCCAGGCGAGCTATAGTGTACAGTAACCTACTAACAAGCCGCATAATATAGCCAACGTATATACTATTTATATATTACCGCTTTATTAGCCTCCTTAGTGATATTATACCGTAAGTTTATATAGTGCTTAGTAATTATAACCTCGCCTACCGCCGCGACTACTAAACTACGGCCCTTAATGCCCTTAATATTAAACGCCTGGCCCTATATATATCGCTATATTGCTTTATTACTTACCACAAGTGGGATAGCTAATACATCTTACTGCTACCATTTCACGAGGAGCAGGATAAGCTAACAGATACCGTGGTTACTCTAGGTCCCAATAAGGCAAGCAAGACAGTTACCTTTACCTATCTCACAACCAATAAGGCCACCACGCAGTAATATATAGTTAGTATTAGTGTTAACAATTCTCGCGCAGTAAACTCCATTACGCACCGCGGCTTTATAGGCCTAGATCGGTTTGCCTCTCTGGCCCAAATATTCACGGGGCATCTTTATAGCCACCAGATTATCACCTAGGAACAATCTAACAGCAATAAGGTCAATTTACAGGGGAGTATTATATACCTGGGCTTATCCCTACAGCTAAGCTGGGCCAACCTCCACAATAAGCAGTAAGGCATTATCCTATTCGATCTAGAGACACTTAAGCATAAACTACTTACTAACCTATATACCGTCGGCTATATAACAGCTAACTTATAGCAAGTTCTCAGCGGCTAGGTTAATAAGGGTGCCATAATAGATAAGTATATTATACTTATCGGTAAGCTTACCTATCTTAAGTATATTACGGCTTATAATAAACTTCTCTCGCTAGATATATAGAGCGTGTGGAACTGGACTCCTTTAGGCTTTACTTCGCACGCCGACCAATCATTATCTGGTGGTCTTAGTACGCCGGTGCCAGCGAGCGGTGCCACTATCTAGCCCTTAGAGGAGCCCACTAAAAATAAGACTGGTCTAATTACTACTACCGACAGCATTTCGGGCTTTAACCCTATCGCCGAATTCCGGGCTAAAAGAATCGATCTTAATGCAGAGGCTAGCGAATATATTAAGTCGCTGGATCTAGATAAGTCTCTCCTTTTGCGATAAAATAAATCGGTGCGGGTTAACCAGCGAATAATCTAAGTCTCCCGCGAGATCGCTAACCAGGATGGCAAGGTTAATATTAACCACCAAGACTTCCTCAATCAGTCAACTTAAGCTATCGGCATATAACCGTTACTAAGCGGGCAGGGCCATCTATCTACGTCTTCGTCACCAAGCCGCACACGCTTACAATCACTAACTTCCTCAGCGTGCAGAACACTATCGCCATCGACTTCCAACAGGACCTACCACGCGGATTGACCTTCCTGGTCGGCGGCAATGGCTCCGGTAAGAGCACGCTCGTCGAGGCCATGGTGTGGTGTCAGTTTGGGCGGTGTATTCGCGGCGGGCTGGAGGAAAATCACCATCAGATGACGCCAAGTGGACGCCAAACATGCAGGCAGTCCATGCAACTATACGATTTGCAATGGCCACAGGCCGACTCGACACACAATACTGAAACCAGATTGCAAGAACCTCACGTACTTACTCTTACTAACCTACTTACACTAAACACCAAACACTCCGTCTCATACAAGCGGACGTCGCTTCAGCCGCCGCAGATAGGACGTTGAACACTTGAAGAATAGCCTTCAAGCTAGTTCGCTGACTATATTAGTAAATCACGGGAAAATGCAAGGAGCAATAGGGTCAAAGGAAAAGCACAATCAAGGAACAGGCGCATTATGGGTTAGAGGAGACTTCTTTCAATTCATATGGTGAAAAGCAAGGTACAGTCTGGGCTTTAGGAAACGCGGACACAAATTGAGCAATATATGGCACAGCATGGGCTCGGGGAAACGAGGACGAAAATCAGGCAATGTACGTAAGCATTAGTGATTAGTGCCCTATCGGCCAAAATAAGCCGCCGAGCGTAATAAATTGTATTGTATTGTATTGTACTGTACATGATTGTTAAAACCTTCTAGGTCGAATGAATCCCTGAGCTCGTGGATCCTTATTCGTTGCCAAGGCCGACCAAGAATACCAGATCGTGAAATTTCATGACTTCTTTTTGCTCGAATTGAGCAGATTTTGTGTAGAGGCCGACACGTGGTACAAACTGCACAATAGTTGGTGGTTATTTCGCTAAGCCTGATTCATGACCAGTCTATATGCCCTTGTTCCTTATACAATACGCACAGCCACGCTCAGACACGCACACGACAATAGCTAGACATCGGCGCTCTTTCTCATGATCACCCTACTATCCTCATTGAGCATCATTCTGGTTCGCACCTCAGTAGGACACAGCAAGTGCGCACCATCATCCAACATCTGCCGGATGAACGTAGGTATGCCAAATCTTGCCGTATAGAGAAGGTAAAGGATAATCGAGGCGTAACCCGAGCAGAGTAGAACGCCCAATGTGCGGGTAATAAGATTGCATCGTTCAGCAAGCCTTGCATCATCGGCCGCAGCCCCAAAGAGGAGCGCCCAGTTCCAGATCAGATACATCGAGCGAACGGAGACACCGGTCAACACCGCCATCATCCCGCCGAACACCGCATACGGGAGTGTTTCCCCTCATTTGCTATTTACTCTGCTTACGGCAAAGGCCGGCACAACACCCCAGATCATCAGAGCAAGAAATCATGTATCCAGAATGAGGTAGCCCACGACCTCCTTCGCTTCCTTCCCTAGCCCCACGTCATGCACGGGGAGCCAGAGTTGTTTTATTATAGACCAAGCTAGAAAGCTTGGCGTCGCCGGCACGCCGATCACAAGTCCGATGAGAAAAGCCAACCAAACGAGGAACAGCACAGATGCAAACAAACATCGGCCGAATAGCGATAGAGGTGTGGTGACCTCCGGGAAAGGGTCCTTATGGACAGACCAGAAAACAAGCATATTGTACATACAATGTCGGGTGGGCTGTCTGGAAGGTCTCCTTGTTGTTCTTATATATGTAGCATACTGTACCACACTATGTACTGTACAGACCCGACCGTAATCACAGATCGCCCAGCTTATTTACACAAACTCTTTGAGCAGGGATCGGGCTGTGGCTGCTGGGGCCTCTACGGTGCATCTTGGCACTCCTCGGCCACAAACCATCAAATATTAATGGGGGCATAGTTTATAGAGTTTAAGTGGCGATCCTGAGTATATAATATCGTAAAACTAGATAATTTACATCATCCTTCTTGTGGCCATAAGCATCTGTTTTGCTTGACGGTAAGCAATAATAACGGCCAGTTCGGAGCAGCAGGTGAGTTATCACAGTGTTCTTGTGGTGTTTGCTTACTATAATAAGCCACATTTATCACAGATGATCCGTACTTAGAGAGTTTGTGGAAATAAGCTGGACGGCCTGTGATTACGATCGGGTCTGTACTGTAATAATTTAGTTGATAGTCTTATTCTGGATGTATCACGTAGAATAAGAGATGACGGATACCGATTTTCTTGTAGCTATTAGCGTCCGTTTTCCTTCTACTGATAACAATAAGGTACATAATCTGCCCATTACAAGCAGATGGGGTAAGCTATCACAGACTTGGCATAGCCTTAATGTACTATAGAGAGCCACAGTCACCACAGTGTGCTGGTCCGCCGTGCTCGCAAATTTTATATAGGATTCTGGGCGGCTTTTAAAGAGTGTGAGACCTCAGACAGCAAAATATGCAACATCATAACAATTTCCTTATGGCTTCAAGAAATGGCACCCCCGAGCTGAGGAGCAAATCGAACATTCCCTCGATCAACCTGACACATGCCTACAAGCCACCTCGAGTAAATGCAATTGAAAAAATCTTGCCACTGAGATTCAGCGGAAGCAAAGTTTTGTCCTGGATCGCCAAAGAAAAGTATCAGGAGAACCGGCTCATCATTGTTAGAGAGATAAAACGCTTGGCGTCAGACGACACAAGCATTAAAAAATTCCTCTTCTCGGCCAGCCATGAAAAGCAATGTGAATACGCCGGATTTATGCAGGTCAAGGACCTAATGATATCGAACTTGCTAATTACACTCACATATGAGTATTTGCCAATCTCTCTAGCAGAATTATGTGGTAGTCCTGCACTTGACGATCAGGATATACCTAGTATCCTTAAACAGGTGATCCACAGCAAAATCCCACAGATCCTTTCCCTGAAGACTAACGACCCGAAAGATCTTAGCGGGGCTAGAGCACATCCATAAGTATTCATTGAAGTATTTTGAACTGGAGTGCTGCAATATTCTTGTTAATTTCAACGGGGAGGTCAAATTATGTTGGTTACTGCTCCCCTTCTCTTCTTTCAATTGCGATTATAGATAAGATGCTAAAAAGTGAAGGGTTTACTAAATTCAGAGATGAGTCTCTGAACATCACCCATGATACCAAAGCACTACGCAGCGTCTTGCAATTTCTTATGCAAGGTTATGAAAACAACCCACCTAGTATTGATAACTCAACTCGATGGTCAGACCCTACGTTGGAATTCTTCCAATCTGTAGTCTCAGCAACAGAAATCATATCCTTGACCCAGGTAAGTTACGTACCAATGTCAATGTCATATTATGCTCATTCCTGCAGCACCATTATCTTGTAGGAGCAGATTTATGGAAGGAAAGAATTGGAAGACACGTGATACGTGCACTTTACTGGAACCACTGGAACCTGGAACTTTTTCTATGAGAGCCGGCATATGATCATATTACCCAAGAACGCTTGTTCGGTAACCCCCTTTCCTCACGTTATGGTATATGTAATTTCGCCCTTGGCCGTCGGAGCTATAATATGAATCAAAGCATAGAACATAGACGGTAGTTTATGTAGACAAATTTAATTCAAATGACTACCTTAATCATAGATTTTAGATTCTGCTACAATTCCGAGAGCTACTCTCGACACTCAGAGGCGAATGGATTTGCAATTTTCCACAAGTAGCTACTTATTTCGGTTCGTTGTTCTTTACAAAAGGTGGCAAATCTTTAAGTTCCCAGCCTGACACAACAAAAATGGTAAGAATCCCTTTCTCAACAAGGGCTAGAAAGCTTGGCAGATTGAGCACTTGCATTTCGCAATCAAGTATTGCGTATCCCTTTCGATGGTAATCTTTGAAAATAAGCTCCGCCTCTGTTTTACCAACTCTTTTGTCGACTTGCCAGGTTTTCACCAATTTCCAAAACTCAACGGCATTGTATTTCCGTCTTTTTGGATGTAAAGATTCGGAGCTGATTCGATGCCTTCTTTTCCTTTGAGTATTATTACACTCCTCTGCCTCCATCTCTTTCCCATTCCTGTCCAAGTCCTGAGGAGTTGTAGTGGAAGCATCCTCTACTTCTGGGAAATTGTTCGGTCGACTTACGGTTAGCCCATCTACCTTTGTTTGAAGATCGTCTCTCTTCTTATGTAGACTCAGAATACGGGTCGATAACTGTCGTCCTTGGCCTATTAAGTTTGTTTCTTCTTCTCTTAACACGTCAAGCCTCTGGTTTACTACCAAACATTTCTGGGACATCAAATTCTGAGTAGTGGATAGTCGGGCTATCTCGTTTCGCAGAGCTTGCGCTTGGTGCATAAGGCGCCTGATGGAAACTTGCTGTCTGACTGAATTGTGATTTGAACTTTGCGACATGCCATTATCACCGACTAGTTCCTTAGTTTCGTAGTTTTCACTATGATTGTCGCTCCTAGACCACTCTGTGATACTGTCTCTCAGGTATTTACGCCTTCGCCTATGAAGTTGCGAATAGCTGGTCTTCAGCTGGGAGATTTTCCCGCACTATTCACGCTCTTGATGTTGAAGTTTAGCTATTTGTCCTTCTATTTGCTCTTTGCTATTTCCAAGATGGCAGATGTGCTCGAGCAATCTTTTCGTAGTATTACTAAGTTCCGAAATTCGAGATAGTTGATTGTTTTCCTGTTTTTCTTTGTGATTTCATTGTATAGGCTGCAATTCGTTTATTTATTTCGGCGCTCGAACACAAGTTTCATTCCATAGGTTTCATCAGCACGCTCCTCTTTGTGGCACCGCTCTTGAAACTTGCCCTATCTCCAATAGCCATAATTCCATACGATCAGGTCGTAAAAGCATATCGCAATATAGGAAACTAGCGATAAAGGGCCGGGAAGATTTTTCTATTGCGTTAATTAATCAGTTATTTCTGAAATACTGGTTGTGCGATAATTCCTCCCTCCTGTCATTTTGAATAGTTAAATAGTAATTATTGGCTCTATATCTCGTAAGCCCATAAATTATAAATGATAACCTCATAAGTGGCACGCGGTGAACCAATACATATGCAGCCGGCATACTCTATCTAATTTACCAGGTCCCTAATAGAATGGTACGCGCTAAGTGCGTCACCAATCAGCGACAATAACCAGAGAAGAAATTTTGAGCCCTTGGAACAATGACTCTAGAGCCAACAGTAAAGCAAGGGTCAAAGGAAATTAAATAGCGCATATGAACTATTGCCTGATGTCGAAAAACTTTGCGTGCTTGTCACGACGTTTTGATAGTCATGGTTAGCCCAGCATGCTCGTGTAAACTTAGGATCAATAGCATCCAGTCATGCTACGTGTGAAATGGATGGAGAGAGCCGATTGATGCAGATCGGATGGAACACCGGATTTACTAGGTATGAGGAGCGCATGCCAAGGAGACAAGGGATGAGGGAATGTGCGTAACCAAAAATACTCTTGCCAGTAGAGTTGCAGTGCCAGACTGTTCACTACACTTGCACTTAGCATCGCATCTACCTAGAAATAGGCTTGGTTAGTTTAAATTCTACAACAAAGGTCAAGACAAGGATCACTATTGTATCACCGTATGAGAGTATTGACAAAAAGAAAGATACAGCCATTATCTCAGCACCTCAATATAGCTTAGAGTATGGCTTTCCTATGTATTGACTATGGAAGGCATCCCCGGTTCCGCCATGAGCATATGTTATGATTCCATCCATATTACGACCGCTTCGGGGCTTACCTGCCAGCTCGGGACTTCTGGCGACGCCGCTTACTAGCACTGCCTAGTGTTTCTATGAACAAGTCGTTCTCAAAGTTTAAGTCATCCGTAATTTTAGCTTGGATATCGCTGGCACAAAGCCGCATATTCTTAGAACCTCCAAGTTCTAGGAACGCTTTAAGTATCAGTTGATAACGGGATCGTTCGACTGCTGTTCAGGCTTCGCGGAGAAGGGTTCCCTAAGAAATCGTTAGCATAAATTGTCCGAGGAACCTCGCTGTGGGGTTAGCAAACATCTTGTGGAAGCCAGTCAATATACTTAGACTGGGCGCGTCCCAGCATCATCTGCAGCACTGTCCTGTCGTAGCTGTACTGAAAACGATCCTGGAAATCATTTTGGATATTATCCCACATGTCTTGGTCGGTTTCATGGCGATGTTGCCACCGGGAAGCGAAGATACAGCTTTCCTCCTCCAGGCAACTACTCTTGAGGGTTGGAGGTACCTCCTCACCCATATAGTTCTCATTCTTCCCGACGGGATTTGTTTGAATGCGCTTCCTTGATTGAGCGCCACGAGATCCGATCTGGCGCTTCACGACTCGATCGGGAATGTGTGATGCTCGATGATGATAGGGCCTAGGCATAGCAAGCGGAATCTCGGTTGGCAGATCCTGGAGCTCTGGTTCATTCAAACTGGTGGGAAGCGGTACGGGCGGCGCTTCCCAATAATTTGTGGCCATGTGTGAATGCCAGTCGTTTTGAGTCGCGATGGAGGCAGAGGATGGCGGGGCGTTGGAATGTAGATATGGCCGCATCCATCTCGTCGAGTATTCTTGAATATCGAAAGTTCCAAGGTCGGACCTTTCACAGTGAGAAGTACGATGTTGAATATTTTACACCGAATGACGAGCAGCAGATGGAGTCTATTGATATCTCGTAAGGCCAGCCCTGTACGGCATACGTATGATTAGCCCTCTAAAGGTTCAAAGGCATCACTACCTCACATTGCTTCTCGATGGCAAGCTATCGCTTGCCCCTCTGAAAGACGAATTGGAAGCTAGTGTTCCTGCCGCTTTGACGATGTTCTAGAACTGACAGCATATAGAAAGTGCTTGATATCGGAACCGGGACTGGTAAGTCGTGTATTGGAGGATTGTATGGCGCGGGGCAATAGCTGACACGTAACCAGGCATATGGGCAATGTATGGGCGAATCTTGAGTTTCATGGGACATGATTCTTTTGCTGAACCTTGGCAGTGATTTCGCCGACGAATACCCTAACGCTGAGGTCATTGGTACAGACTTGTCTCCAATCCAATCAAACTGGGTTCCGCCAAACGTCAAATTCGAACTTGAAGATGCAACTAATCGCTGGAGCTGGTCTGAAAACAGCATTGACTTCGTCCACATGCGCTACCTTATCGGCGCTATTGCTGATTGGGGCGCGCTATTCAGAGAAGCGTTCCGCTGCTGCAAATCTGGAGGTTTCATTGAATCCGTCGAGGTCAGCCCTACTTTCTTTAGTGATGATGAGACGATGAACGATGCGACAGCAATGCAGACGTGGAATAGGCTTTTCAAAGAGGGGAGCAGAGCTTTCGGACGCAGCTTCTGTGCGGTCGAAGATGACGTGCAACTGCTTCGCGCTGCTGGATTTGTTGACCTTCAAGTAACTGAGTTCAAGGTGATTTGTTTTCGCATAGTTATCAAATTTCAAATCTTTGTCTCACTTCTTCTAGGTTCCTGTTGGGGGGTGGGCTAAGGACCCAAAGCTGCGTCGGGTTGGTCAATTCCTTCGCGCGACAATCGAAAACGGTCTTGAAGGTAAGTGAGTTATCAATTCTGATCTTCTTGTAGTCACCCTATCATTGTTGCATGTTATGGACAATGTGTTAGAGTTCTGATCTTCCATAGGATACACCCTGATGGTATGGCAGCAAATCTTGGGATGGCCAAAAGATGAGTATCAGCTATTCTTAATGGAGATGCGGAAAACTCTAAGAGACAAGAACATCCACGGTTACATTCGTGTTCGATTTATCAATGCTCGCAAACCAAAGGTCGATTAGTCGATATGTGCCGTCAGAATGGACATGATGCTCGACCCTATGGTTAGAGAAGTAAAGTAAATTTGCAGCGGAATCAAGGAAAAGTCAGTAAGAATCCTAAGTCTGAGCTTTGCATAATCAATGCATGGTCAAAATGATGTTATAAATCTCTGCACAGTAGCGTTTAAGTTCTGAAAGCCATTACGAAAAAGTACTTTTTTGAGCCTCTTTCCAGTACATGTAGCAGAAGCGTGTAGGGAAATGACTATACATGATTTTGTGCCCATCATGCACCCGAGTCCAGGATCTTGTGCAGGCTTCGGAGAAAGTCGATGACCGATTCCCGCCCCCGTTGTGAGTGCCGTTCCACCGGAAGACTTTGCCACTGTCGTCATGTTATCTGCACACGCTGTAGTTGCTTGAATTCAATCAGGTATAATGGGGCAACAGAGCCATGGCACCAGTGATCCCTGTGTAGCCACGTACAGGTTTTATATCCATATTAGTCCGAAATCCATACCCCTATAGTGCTGCTTTCATACCATCCAATCAATGACTACTCGTTCTACACGAGATTGAATGACTGGACTGGATTATATGGGCAGGGCCGTCTATCTTATCATAATGGCAGGAATTCATGGGCTTGCTGTGCAGAGAGTCATGGCCCAGCAAAATACGACATTTAAGCTTCTTTCACAATGGGGGAGCAGCCAACTCAATCGTACAACAATGAGGAATCAATATTTGAACTCCACTCCCTTGAAAGAGTCAGTAGATCGGTAATTCTCAGTGGTGGGTCGAATATAAGTGTTACTTCTTCGGCATCAGCCTGATCGCTTCCTTTGCGACATTCGGAGTAGAACACCTGGTTTCGTCAAGACACCATGGGTGTGAGTAGGAATAAGTAGAATCGAGTCAGTCTGCTGCCAATTTCAAAGCTATAGACGATGTGATACGGAACTTGTTAGTAATGTGGTTAGACACGTCTAAGTTCCACTATTCCGGCGTCTCGGTTTTATTATGCATGAATCGTGCGCAGACAGGTTAATTGACTTTCCATAACATCATTTCGCTAGCCATACTTGAACTTATGCTTTATTGTAGTGGGCGGTGATCAAAGTGAGCTGAACCAGCCACTTCAGCTCTTCTTTGTCTCGCATATTCCAAAACGGATGACCGGCCAACTTCTTCAGACTAGGTTGCGAGCTCATCAAGGTGAACATCTCAACAGCTTGGTCAGACCACTGATCCAAGCGTGACAAGCCCATCGAATCGCCTCGATTTTTATTTTTGTCCATTAACATCATGGTGAGCCTACTGAAAGAATCAAGAAGCTTATTCACAGATCCATCCTGCCGGCAGAATTCTATGTCACTGATTCTGCAATCTCCAGTCGCATTAACCAGAATGCCTCCACAAGAAACATTTTCGTGGACGAGCCCCTGAGTAATGAGATATTCGAGTCCAGAAAGTATCTAGTCCTGATGTTTAGTGACCTTCTTCGATCCCCAAATTAGTTGTCATGTACCTGATATAGAATTGAGCTAAGCTGGGGTTCGGAAGGATAGGATGGCACCCGACAGACATGAAGTAGAGAGGTCTCCATCCACTCTGAGACGATAAAGGTGTCGTCGTCCTCGGAGATATAAAATTCCATGCTCCGGACGATATTGGGGTGGAAGAGTGAACTCATCTTGCTGATCTTCTCATCACGCTTTGCAGTTGATAGACTTCGGATCATGCATATTGTCTTTTGGGGGGTTTTACTTGTGCCAACTGCGAACAGACACCAATGTTTGACTGTGTACCGTTTCTGATAGTGGCTCCACGGTGACCCAGACACGACAGGGACTGCTTTATCAGTATCTGTTTGTTTGAGGGAAAGTTGTTTGATAGGAAGTCGCTTGGCCACAGGTTGAGTTGATGGTGCTGGAAGCTTGCGTCTTTTTGCCCTAGTTTTTCACCCAGGACGATGCCTGTGTTGCTTTGTTTACGCTGGGCAGACACCTTAGGGACCGGCATCGTATCGTCTTCTATGAAGAGAGTATGGCGTTCAAGTTTCGACATATTTGATATCTAGAAGAATAAGTATTGACATGAAAGCATGATGGGCATTCATCAAAAGACAAGGACTCTCGTGGCTCAGGAAACATGGTTTAAGTAGATAGGTAGTATAACGCACCAGGGTGCAATAAAACGTACCCGTGATGATATCGGTTTCGTAACCCTGCAAAGTCTACTGAAGTCATAAGCTGGTACGTACTGAACTGATTTTTAGCACTATCATCGCTGGAGGTGCCGCGCTTGATTTCGTAAAATGCTTTGACAAGCTCATTTCAAATTTAACAACCTGTGCACTGCCTCCTCCTGGTCATGATAACAATAATGGTTTCGAACGATGTGAGGCTTGTCATACTGTACCTCTTCTTGGATATCGTGGACTGACATTGGGCAAAGAGGCGAGATACAATGGAGCCGGATTCAGCAACAGGCCGAGCATGAATTCGCCCCCCCCCCTCACCGTCCCACACACAGAGGTATGGCTGGTTTTGTATCCCTATATCGCAGGGATCGTAAAGGTATTACCCTAAACCCCCGAACTACAGTGCGTAAATTGTGTATTATTGGAAATTGAGAAGGCTGTACAGTGCCTAGGAAGAGCACGTCATCTCCTTAAATTTCAACGAGAATTATAGTAAAAGGCTCTTATAATAAATAGAGAAACAACAGAAATAAAACCCACTATTCTCACTCAATTATCCACGGAATCAATATCCACCTTATATTACCAAAGCGGCTGCCTTAATGCCCTATCCAGAAGCGTCGTAAAAAAAAAAAAAAAAAAATTTTAAGGTATTATTAGAGTGAGAATTAAGGACCTCGTATTTGCCCCTAATAATACGCTCTATAATTTTAACGTCGACAATAAAAAAGTCAATTAGCTAATAGATATATTTAAAACCGAAGGATGCGACAGGACCAGTCCTCAGAATTACATAGTGGGAGAGATTTTAAATAAAGATCTTTTAATAGCTATGGGGTTATTAGGCTTAACGCTGGAAAATGTTCAGGACGGAGAGGAACTATAGATTCTTAATCTGCCTCCTGGGACTTATATACAATGTCCTAAAGGCCGATGTCGGGCTAAGGCCATCTATGATATTGGCCGCCTCGGTCGTTGGTGGACTGTTGAGCTATATACTGGTGAGAACTAGCTTGTTATTATAGTCCGTAAGAGAAAAGCTAATACGAGGCAAAGAACTAGATTGGAAAACCTTTAATATGCTTACTGAAAGTTATGTTAATAAAGGAAAATATTCTAACGGTCATATTTGCGTAAGGATCCTGTATTATTGCCTTTAGGACCTGGCCATTAAGAAAAGGTGGTGGGCTAGGCTTACTTCTAGTAATGCGGTTATCTTAAAATAAATTTTTAAAAACAGCTTGCTGTTAAACGCAATTTTTCAGGTTATCCTTTAAATACCCAGTATACGCTAAGGATTTAAGTTAAGTACTTAGAATATAATCACAATAACGAGATATGATGAGGTACCTGATTAAAACTTGATCTTTTTAATACAATAGAACTGACCTTTCACCAGGAGATCGTTCGATATTTAGAGCATATACTGGATATATGGACTACGCTGATGGGATCGAAGGAAGCGTTATAGCACGTGGACCCCGAGGCTGTGCGAGGGCTTGAGTTACGGGTTCTAGGTGTCTCGCGCAGAGACCGCGCTTACGTAGCAGCAATAATCATCAGCGGAGAGGTATTTAAAGGCCTAAGTGATCATTCAGAAAGAGAGAAAGTTTTAAACCGGATTAACGACATTAAGTATCTAATACCCTTAATCTTTACCTTGCAGCGAGATTTCGGTTATCTTAAACCTTATATTAATACCCTTATTAGTTTGATCCACGGCGAAGGAAAGCCAGCCTATAGCGCGCAGGTATTAGCGTACAGCAGCTTTATCTCCCATTTAAGTATAAACCTAGACGCCCTCTTTATAAGGAATATAAAATGTTTATATCTTTATATTATGTAGGACATTATTAACCTTACAGGCGAGAGCCTCTTAGTTGGAAAAGGCAAGAGAGCAAAGAAGGTTAATTACCGCCACCCGAGAAGCTGGCACCTACTGGCAAAACGAGCTCAAGAGCTGGGCTTTATATCGGCCGAGATCAACCGTCTGGCGTTAGATAACCCAGATTGTCAGGTCGCGTTAACAGCCCTTTATGATGCGCGTCCGCCTTCTCAATACAAATTTGATGACTTACAGCTTCCCGGGTTAGTGGATTCTATTATTGGTACATTCGAAGAAGCAATGGAATACCCTCCAAGGGCGGATACCACGTCCTTCACAACTACCAGTATCGGTGAGCCTATCAAGCGAAGGTGTGGCTGCCAGTACTTCGATGCCTATGTCTGTGATAGATGGATGTTCAAGTTATCCGAGTTCTCGCGGTCCACTCCAGAGTCTACAGACATCACGTCACTTTTTGTACGGAAGTCAGTCTTCCACGCGTTTTGGAGAGTTGAGGAAGAAGAAGATGAGACCATGCCACTTGCAAATTCTCCAGACACTCCTCCACAAAATGAGTCTAATCAAGTTGAGTAAGGCTACCTCGATCTTTCACTAAATGAGTAGGGGCCATTAATACAGTTCTCGCTAGTGCAGCTCGAAGACCAAGACGCAGTGGAATGGCGGCAGGGGGACGGTGATCAGCTGATGATTGATGTATTATTGACCACTAGAATATGGCAGGAAGCATCGGGGCAGCAGCTGATGTGGCCGCAATAAGGGGAGCTACAGCAAATCCAGCAGATGTTGGGCGAATTATCGTCTTAAAATGCCTTTCGGCCAAGGGAAAGCGAGACGAGCATAATTCCCATCTAAGATGGGCCCGGTTGGGATCTTATAAAGCCACTACCTCGTATAGTTTAGATACGTAGGTGGCAAGGCGCCGAATGGCATAATGTGTGCTAATGTGACCGACATCTTCTATGGGAAGAAATCCAGAAGTTGGGCGAGCAAAATGGCGATCAATCGGTGTTGGACCCCGAAAGTGGTAGGCCCCTCTGTAAAGATGATTTGGCAGATTTCACCGAGGAGATTGTCTGTATTGCGGGGAGAGACGACGACGTTCCCTTAAAAGTATGGCCTGCCTACGAGGTATAGAGTCAAAGATCGTGGACCTGAAAATTCATGGCTTGAAGATTCGTGTTAAGAAGATTCGTGGAAAGTGGGTATAAAATTCATATGAAGAAGATTCGTATAAGGAAGATTCGTGTTAAGATTCGTATAAAGAAGATTCATGTAAGGAAGATTCATGGAAAGAAGATTCGTATAAGGAAGATTCGTGTAGCGAGTATGTCCTACTGCCAATACAACTAAGTTAGTATGCGTATTTTGAGGCCTCCCTCAGTCACATGCCCTAAACATGACCGAATCAGGCTTTGGTCGGCCTCCCGCAGGTAGATACCCACACCTCGTACACTGGGCTACTTCTACTCCCCGCGAATCATTCCAGCGGTAGACCCTCAAAGGACGATCTGTTCTGGCCCCCATCACAAGTTACCAATGCGCAACTCTCTGATCCCGCGACGCGCATCCTTATAAATACGCCAGGAGAGACTCTCATCTCATGCGTTGTTAATGGGGGGACAGTGTACTATTTTGGAGTACCCCGTTCCCTCAAGGGCCGGGTACGACAGTGAAACGTCTAGGAATCAAGGAGGGCATTTATCTGTATACAGTCATATAGTAGCGCATGTTAATAAGGGGTTATGGCACAGATGTTTCATAGGTTGCATTTGCGATCCGTGAAGAAACAAGAGAGCGTCTATAGTACTAGGACAAAGCAAGAAATTCATCTCAATGTATTCTCTCCACAGCATCCCGGTCGTGGTGATGGCAGATGAAGCGGCGCAAATGTCGATGGATTGTTACGGTAGCTAGTTTAAAACCCCAGTCAATAGCGGGGAGCATAACATCTCCGGGCTTTTAACACCAGACATTTAGAATGGGTTCCTTTATTACGGATTAAGGGAGGAGAGGGCAGCCACAAAGATTGGGGAACCAAGGAGGATAGCACCTCGAAATGAGATAGCAAAGCAAGCAGTAGAATACAACAGCAAGTAGAAAGCATGGAAACATTCACTACTGCGAAGCCTATTAGATAATGGCCGCTATATGTAGACGCAGTCTGAGGACAGACGCAGATATATTATCACTCGTCATGGAACATTTATGCATGTCATATGATTGCAGGCTGAAAACTTCGATTATTCGGGGGTATTGGTAGGCTTAGCAGATCTAGAAGGTAAATGGCCACTTTTGGATTGATGTCGGGTTAGTATGGACATACAAAGACGCTCTTCTATGGCTTTCTTTCCATGAAGCAATCTTGGTATGCGATCCTGATGCCTAAGGCAGAAACCTATCTAACCCTTTCCATTCCCAACTCCTCACAATGTGGGTCGCGACGTTCTGCAAGATGTTATCCTTCGTACTTCTGTCCTTCTAATTTGCCCTTTAGCTTTATCGGATACAGCCCTATTTCATAGACCTATCCTGACTGTAGCAACCGATAACATTATTTCGCGTAGTGGAATGTCAATTCTTATAATACTCCGGCAAACCTTGCTCTAATCCAATAGCCGCGTTTTTCAGTGGGCTCACACGTGCTTAAGCATCACAGAGTTGTACCATCAGCATTCGGGAGTTATGAGTCATATCGGACTGTTCCTTTGGCGTGCAACATCTGCAGCCGTCGCCAACACAGGCAACGGGAAGCTTTCATCCTGCCGTACTCTGTTAGTCACAGTAGTCATGTTGGGTCAACGAGGCACTGACTTTTTCTTTGTCAGACAGCGGCAACGCTTTGTCAGTAGACTTGAACTTATACTTTTCGCCCTTGAGGCGTATATAAATATATACTTCGCCGTTATAAACCTGGTGGATAATGAGGCCGTTGTTCTTGAGTGTGCTCCATTTCTTCTTGAAGTTCTTATTACTCCGGTCTCTCTTTCTCAAGCGCGCGCGTTCTCAGCGACTGCCATTATGATCTTGGAGACAGAAAACTGGCAAAGCAATTAGCCAGAGACAGGATATATGTAGCAATCCTTCTCTGGTCCATTTCCAGTAAGCGCAGGGGTGTTCTTTTTGAGTTTTGTGGATCCAGGAAGCTGTTTTTGGCTCCCATGCGATGATGCTGGCCGGCCATCTGCTTCTTGTTTTAGGGTAGCTACACGTCCCGCCAGAGGAGTGCATTTCGAACATGAGAAAATAAGATGCCATAATCGGGTTCATAGCTAGGTACACACCATCTGAGCGCCATAAATAGGTCATACTTGTAATAAGGACTGGTTTTGCTTCCTCGCTCTGCTTTGTGTACGGTATGGAAGCCATTCTTAGCTTCTTGTCCTATGCTATTGTGTATCTTGAAACAAAGCGCAGCTATGACAAACTTTGCTATAGGGGCCTAGAACAAGTACAGGCTTTAATTCCCAACAAGGCGACGCAGACCATGCATTCAAATCAACCTGGGAGGCACGAAGCGATGCACACAAGCCGACATGGACAAAAAAAAAGAAAAAGAAAATTGCGCTGGTAGAATTGCGCCAGTGAGACATGTTATTAATACAAAGAGACTGACATATATCGTGTAGTTGCACGCCAGAACATTAATCTAACCCAGTCCCTGTATCCAGGTACAGGTGCGCTGGGGCTCTGGTGTTAGCCCCCATACTCCGGCACGTATGCACTAGCACATGTTTGCTAGTGCATCTAAACTGGCGCAAACATGCCTGGGCATCCTAACTACCAGCACGGATGCGGTGGCCCATAGGGAGCCCTGGTGCAAGCACAGCCCACGACCTACGCCAGTCCGCTTGTACGAGCGTATGTCGTAGGCTGGCTTATGTATTCTGGTGCGTTTACTGTATCGCGCAGATGAGCTTTCCCATTTTCCTTCCTCAGCATGCCAAGGTTTAGAGCTCAATCCAGATCCTTCTTCCTGTTGGTTCAAAACGCGATGGTTTCAGCGGAACGCTATTCTAGGGACCTAATTCTGGCCTGTCGCCAGAATGGCGAAACGGGGACGAAACAGGCAGGGACCAGGGAGCTTAACCGCCGACCCGATTCTGACAAAAGTAGATCTCTTCTCCCAGAAGGCGGTCATCTTAACAGACTATCTAGTCTCTTACACCACGCTCAGATAGTGTACAAGGGTGCGGGTACTTACCCCAATACCCGTCACCCCGCGATTGATGTGCCGTATCTTGAGTTGCTCCGACCAGATTAGCTCAGGAACCACATAAGGATATGCCAAATTCATCCACAGGTGAACTCTTTCCCTTGTAAGCCACTCTTTGGGCCACGGAATTAACTGTCAACCCGACTACAACACAACAGGCCCCAGTTTTAGACCTCGCAGTATACCAACCCAGGTTATGAGATAGTACATTGTGTCCTGGACCAACTTTTAGGATAGCACATAATATCATAGCACAGCCCCTGGCATAGTACACCCAGCATTATAGTATATGCATTATTACAGTATATAGCATATTCATTATCACAGCATGTTTGATGCCCCAGAGCACGCCTATTAGACCCCGACCCTACTGTATTAGGCTCGCTCGTAAGGACTGCGCCTTAACAGTAAAGACGTCCTTCTTATACTTCTATGGCGGCCATTTCCGCTTCCGATTTCTACTATTAACGTTAATGGGCCTAAGAGGTTATCGGTTATAGAACTCCGCCAGCATTAAATCCACGATTATATATCTCCCAGTGCGTTTATCGTAGAGCACGTTGTGTGGCTCTGTATTGTGGTGGAGGACTCCATGCTGATGTAATCGACTGAGTGCGGCGAGGATCTCATTGGCAATGTCTACATTAACTTTTCCTAAATCTTTTAAGACTGGCCGCCCGCCGTAGCTGAGGAATATAAAGTCTTTATATACGCCGCTATTATAGTAATAGGGCTTAATGAGGTTAACAATACCGAGACAGACCGGAATAAACTTACCCTAGAGGTCTTAAAGATAATTGTACACCTTATTTTCGTAGCGTAGATGCTCGGTATCCATGCCCTCTACTCCTTTCGCCATAAGTATGTAGCCATGTGATAAGAGACAGAATTTGAAGAGGGATCCCCGTGATCCAGATAGGTAGAGCGGCACGCAATTAGCATCCTTTCCGCGATTAACTGCTAGTTGGTCCCGCGCCAGACGAAGAAACTCGCGTAGGTTAATGTGCATATTGCCATGATTCGCCAAGTTAGGGCATTCCTCATCCATTGGGCCGCCAAACGCGAGCCCATGAAGACACTTGTGCGTGCAATACAGTCGATGTTGGATGTTTGGTCGCACGTTGGTGCCCTTTTGCGAGGCTGCACTTCCATCCTGCTCCTGCATCTCACTCAACCCGACATCTGTTGATGTGATAGTCAAGGCACCTCCGCGGCTAACGCCTGGGTTTGGCGTTGGACAAGGGCTCTCGTCGTCATCGTCGTCGCTGTCGTCACCGCTTGGCTGCTGCGCCCCGTCCTGGGGGGGTAAGCATCGGGAGCGTGTCCGGATTGGGGAGCGTGCAAACCCTTTCCACCGTTGCACCTTGTAAGGAGTCTTGCGTCGCGGCTTCCGATCTGTTACCGGGATACTCCGCAATACGTCTTCGTACTCCACAGCCCATGTATCGAGATGCTCAGCAGCATTATGCCAGGCTTGACAGGGCGGCGGCGATCGGATGGCCTGAAGCATAAAGGCAAAGGCTTGCGCCACAGCAGTACGATGGAGTCAAGTCTCGTTATCATCTTGAACGTCTAGGCTTGGCACGCAGACGGAGTAGTAGACGCAGGAAGGGTCGTCAGGGATGTGGAGGAAAACGTATGTCTCCCCGGTGTCGATGTACCCGTACTGGATGCCTTTACCTATCATGTAAGAGAAGAGCTGGGTCACGACGGCAGTAGCAAGTCGCTTCGCTGCAAATTCATATCCCTCGCCCTCCTGGTTGATCACATCACGATCTGGCTGGATCTCTGAGACCAGCCCAGTAACGATCTCGTCGTGTCTCAATTTGTGTGGCGCCTTGTACTCGATCGCAACGGCAGGAATATTTTTGTCGTCAGAGGTCCGGTATATGCAGAACTGGTCTCCTCGGTTGCCCTTCCCCCGTGCCTTTCGTGGACGTCGAGCCAACCGGCTGGGCGGTCTGGAACCAATCGACACTTGCTCCATCGATTCGGAGAGGGACTCGTCTGTAATACCGAGGTTCGTGTGGCTTTCGAAAGTCACCGTTCCATCAAGGCCGAGATGCCCCCTCAGCGACGAGTCGTTATATGTCGCGTCCATAAGCTTCTGGATAGCATTTTCCACAATGTCTCGCTCGCTATTTCGGAGTCCAATCTCACTGCTGACCGGGCGAAGCAGTGACCTCACGTAATCCAATTGATGTCGAGATGGAAAAGCGGCTTGGGAAGAAAAGGAGTAACTAGAGGAAAGCTCATCCCAGATATGTTCTTGTTCCGTCGCGAATGTGGTCCACGGGAAAATTCGTCGAGGATAAATTCAGCCGGTCGGGTTCGTCGTGTCCCCTTGTGTCGTCAAAGAACGGTCGGTTATTATTTCGACAGCAAGGCTAAGCGAATGGCATGTTTCGAGATATTGTTGGAGTGTCGAGGGTCGCGATACGTCTGCACGTTCTTCGGCTTCTTCGCGTCGACGTTCTTCCTCGAGGGCGCGAACTTCGGCAGCTTTACGTCGTTGTTGTTCCTCTTCGCGCAAGCGGTGCGCTTCCCGTAGCTGCTCTTGCAGCCTCTTAAGTTCTCCCATGGAGGCTGATGGATTTGCGAGAGAGGTAGTCGGTAATCGGCGTCGAGAATTGGTTTGTTGTGTTACGCTGGGTAAGGGAAAAACGTCGGGATAACAGGACACCCCCCTGTCCAGAGAGCCATGTTATCATAAGCGAATCAGTCTACACAGCCACATCGACGCCTGAAATTTGGGGCTTGCCCAAGTCCCGGTATCGGTCACTCCCCATGTAATCTACCCTTGGGCCAACCTCCCTGCTGGAAGACGCGTACAAGTCGCATCGAGCACGAAGCTCCAGATGGCAATTACAAGAACAGCATTTCTATAAAACCACCCCACCACACTTAGTACTGACCGTTCAAGACTTAAAATACCTAAAGCCACATAAGGACGATCGCTTCTTGGATAGGTTCAGAAATAGACGAGGGGCTGTGCAGATATGCACGAAGGCATCTTGTGGCAGGGCTTCAGTCGTTTAGTCATTCGGCAGTAATTAAGCAACTCAATAGGAACGCCTAAAACGTTAGTATAGCGAGTGTTTTTGGACGATCAGCAGGTGCGCAAAGAAAGGTACTGAACAACCTTTCCAGTGCGGTGCCAAGTCTCAGCCTAAGGCAGAAAACTGGTCTAGTGCCTAGACTATCCAATCAGCTATCAAATCTTTTGCTAAAATTAGTTACACTCGAAATGACGTGGCCGCTATGATCTAGTCTTTGTCTGATGGAGCTACCACATGGACAACGGCATTGGTTCAATAACCGCCATAAGCTAGAAAGATATGGTCTTTAATGAAAGCTAGTGAATAGATGTTAAGTTTCTAATTTGTTAACGGTATGACCCTAAGCCATAGCGCTACCTTCGTTCTACCTGACATCGAGAGATGCTTGAATGAGAAACGAAAGCCCAAATGTTCGGCTCCCGCTCCAATGCCGCCGCAAGACATCAGTCCAAGATCGTAGGCACACTGGCATATTTAGCGCGTCTCACTGTCGTCATCCACCGAACAACGTATACTCCCATCTTGCTCCTGCACAAATCTTGGTAAACTCCTCGTCGTTCACCTTTCCTATAGATGTGTATTTGAGTCTTACAACCCTTTCAACCATGCGATGTAGCCCCTCTTGACCGTCGCGAGGCGTGATCTCCCACTTCTGCCCGTTTCGTACATTGTAGAGTATAATGCGTGGCAGCTTCAATAGGTAGGCATACGTGCATGCCTGTATGACATGCTGGTTTGAGAGTTGTGAGACAAACTTGATCTCCCAGATAGACTCAACGCCTGTGACATTGTTGCCGCCGGAATTGGACATAGCCACCACGATGTCAGCTCGACCTACGAGTTGGCATTTCTGATTATCAATGCTGAACAGCCTTTCGGCTCGAACCTCAAAATTAGGATTTGCGGCTGATTCGCTGAGCTCCCCATGGAGCCGACTCCGAGCCACAGCCAAGTCGTCAGGTTCTATCCAATCAAAGGCATGGTTTTCCATCTGAATATTACGCGGGCGATAGCCCGAGACGTGAGCCTCATAGCTACAGGCCTTTCGGCAAAGCCAAGAAACACCCTCCTGTGAGCAGATTGCAGGCATTGTGTCAATATCGCTTTGATTGAGTTCCAGCGTGTCCAGAGTTCCAGCAATTTCATACTCGAAGGCTGCGACAACGACAAGGCCATTCAAATCGCTCACTGCTTCGTGGAACCTCTTCCCTCTGTCCGAAACCACTACATCTAGGAGCCTAATGTGCTCATCCTTTGGTAGAGGCGAGCGCGCCTGGATACACAAGTGGCTATCAACAATGGCGTCGAGATGTTCATCCTTGATGTGCCGGACTATGTCTCGAACCGCGATCGAGCGCGGCAGCATAAGCCCACGTTCCAACGGTCGGCCCGGGGCCTTGGGCGGCTCAATCCTGTTCCGATTTCTTGTGATGTTAACAATATCGGCTGTCTCGTACAACGCTGCAACCGACGCAAAAGGCATGAGCTTCGCCTCCTCGAAGTGGACCAAGACTAGCTGCTCAGCAGCACGCGTCAAGGCCACAAAAATCTCGTTAGGACAACTGTCATCAGGGAGATCACGACCAACATACTCAAAAAATGAGGAGTCGAGGCCAAAAAGGATAACTAAATCACGCTCACTGCCTTTGAACTGGTGGATAGTAGAAACGCACATCTTTCCTTCGATTACCCTGTCATCTAGGGCGACCTCCTCTTCGATTGATACATAAATGGGCACGTCATACTGCTCTGACAGGAGATTGACCACATTCTGCAGGGGCCCGCGTTTACGCACAACCGGCGCTATGATTGCGGTATTTTTGGCTCCGTAGCGCTTGATCAAGGCCGAAAGCTGCTTGGCCAGCGCGTTACCGTCCCAACAGTGACACCTTATGACAATGGGTTTAGGGCCAGGTTTGGAACTGATGATATATGATTCGCCACCGAGAAAAGTGTTGTTGATGAACCGAACTGACTGGCACGATAGTCGAAAGCTTTGGTCCAACTGAGCCCTGACAAAAGGATAGGGGTTGACAGGACCCAACAGCTCAGGAGCCAAAGAAAGGTAGCGATCATCTGCCCCACGGAATCCGTAGATGGATTGTCGCTCATCGCCTAGAACGACAAGACGTGCAGATTGACCGCCCGCCCTTCTGGTCATTGGCAAAAATGAAGCAGTTGGTTAGCCAGAAGAGGAGTTCGGTACAGTCTTGAAACTCATCCAAGACAATGATGTCAAAGGGCGCGGGACTCCACTGAGGGGGCTCCCTGCGATCAAGGGCTCCTTTTCTCTGCTCCGCTAGAGCAGCATCGTCGCGAACAAGGGTCCCGAAAAGTAAGCCAGCCATGGCGTGAAAAGTGAAGACTTCGCAGTTAGAATAAGTGCGGAGCCGTCGATTGGTTTCCAGCTGAAGTCTCTTGGAGTAGGTGAGCACAACTACCCGCTTGTCTGGGTAAGCAGCTACGATAGCTTCAGCTGTAGCCGTTTTGCCTGAGCCGGGCCGGGCCGACACAACAACATTCTTCGTGCTGCAGAGTTCTGCGATCTCTTGCTGCGCCCTAGATGGGGTAAACGGATGTTTCTTTTTTCGACGCCGGGGAAAGTTATCCGTGTTTGTAAATAAGCGACGTGAACTACCGAGACGTGGTACCTGCAACGGGCGCCTTATCAGTGTTCAGATCTTTCACATCCCTATATCATCATAGTTTTCCGCCACTTACCAGAGGTTTTCTAGAGGATGAGACTGGCCATGCACGGACAATTGTGTGCCATTTCAGGAATGACTGGCCAATCATCTTGGCTCTTGCCCGCAAATACAGGAATGGAATACTTATCACGGTGGTAGTAGACATGGAAGCAACAGTACGGCGGCACTAAGGACTACCCAATTTAAGTTTCCCAAGCTATTCGGATAAGTCATCATTTGAAACATTGAGGCTTGATTAATTTACTTGGCGCCAGCCACGGCGCGTACGCGGTCAAAGCCATCACTTCTCATAAAGGCCTACAAGACGCCTATGGATACCCTCGGAATGTTTATTCCGGCTCTGCCCCCTGTATCCTGTCCCAGCTACGCACGCCTCGCGGGGTTAGCCACCAATCCATTTCTGACAAAAGATAGTGTAAGGGTGTGGGTACTTACTCCGACACTGGGCACATAACAGCCCCCATACTTTGCCGCCGAATATAGCAGCCCGAGAAGCAAGCCTTGAACGGAAAGGCTATTTTAGGACTGTTGCCTGAGTCTATCTACCTACTCTTTTCGCATATCGATGTCGTCGGTCAGAAACCCGACGTAGGGCTCCCGTATGTATAAACATCCCTGCGATCAATTCCATGTCATCATTTTGAATAACCGGCCCAAGGACGTCGACAATAGGCGCCATCCAGGCTCCTACGCGGTTAAATGGTACATACGGGCTCCAAAAAATGCTCCAAAGGGAAGGGCCCAAGACCCACAGACAGATACTCAAGGTCATATAGTAGTCGATCAGATGAAAATCGGTGGGGACACTTCTTGAGGATTCTGAATGTACGTAGTAAATAGTGAATGACGGCTTGGGCAGCTCAATCGCGGCTGACTTCATAGGTGTCGTATTGAGGAGCACTTGTAGAAGTCTTTGTGTCCAACACCCACGACTCTACCCGCGGCGAGAGTCGGGCGGAGGCATCAGATGTCGTTTCGTCATCTCTAATATCATCTTCGTCAGATTCAGACATATCAAACCACTCATGTTTCCATATGTCCTGTTCACCCCGCGCATAACCATCCGGGCGCAACCAGCCAAATATGCTGCGTGTTGCATTCTCCGAGATAGCCTCTCGATCTCGTGCCATTCCTTCATAACAAATAGCTGTAGTGCATGTATCTCTAGTCTCCTGCATTGACGTCTTACCAGACATCTTTTGACTGCCTGCCTTTTGCGACAACAGAAATTCAAGATTGCCGTCCTCGTATTCCCAATCGATGCCTTCATACTGAAGCCGATGATCTTCGCATTGCTGATGGACTCGGACCTCTATATCGACATTCTCAACCGGAGTTTTACCAAACGGTTTCCATTGGCACACAGGGATTCGAACGCGGCGGTCGGACTGGGAAAGGAACAAAAGTCGACACTCATCCGCACGCGAGATGGACCCGTCTGTTACAAGAGGGCTGGATACCCGTTGTTGAATGAATGACTGAATCGTTCCAGACCACGCAGCGGAGTGGAGGTCAATGGGTATTTGTCCAAAATGAACTTCCTTGAGGAGTGTGTCCTGTAAGTCTAGTATGATGCAACCGAGCCATAAAAACGCCACTCTCGGTGAACGCTCCATGCACAAACGCCCAACTACATACGAGTTGTTGCCGGCTACATGCTTGATTGCTGCCAGAGTTCCTTGAAGCCAAGGAGTGACGGCGTTACACTCAATACGAGGCTCATAGAAAACACTGAGAAGAAGGGGGCGTATACCTCTGGTATTGCAGCTCAGAGTCAGAAGTTTGTCTATGAGATGACTCCTGTGAATACAATCGTCGTTCGAGTTCTCATCAGTAGGGACGGGTGAAATATGCGATAAACCCATTCTGCTACAGGGAGTTGGAAATCGTAAAGATCTCAGGCTGCCCATGGAAGGTAGTAAAAGAACAGAAGCCAACGCAGCTTGACTCTGATCAGAAACGTTGTGTCGTGCGCAAAATCTGTTGAGATAATGGGTGGCATCTGAGAATGTTGCGGCCGGATATTTAGAAGACACAAAATCCGTTGTGTGCAGTAGCAGGAAACCAAAACTTTGCTGAAGGCAGATCGACCAAGGCGCTAGAGACGTTTGTTGCTCATATGCTACATTAGCTTGCCAACCCTGGCCTGGAGCAAGAATGGCGGCCCACCATCGAGCTTCTTGCGGACTCACAGCGCCAAGTTGAACACTAATGAGGTTTTCTTCGTCTTGATATTGAGTCGTGTCTTGGCGAGTTGTTGCTTGACTTTCAGTGTAGGTAAGAGAGCAAGTTCCAGGCATAATTTCTGTCCAGCGGGCGGAAAGAATGTATGCCCAAGCTAGCATAAGTACGGAAACATAGTCTTGATTGCGGATGAAGCATGATAATACTGTATTTTGGCCCTCGGTCGACTCAGATATTGACAACGAGACCGGCTTCTTCACAGCAACCCTGATGCGTACTGGTT
Organism: Fusarium nurragi; assembly: GCA_012977755.1. Lineage (NCBI taxonomy): Eukaryota > Fungi > Ascomycota > Sordariomycetes > Hypocreales > Nectriaceae > Fusarium > Fusarium nurragi. Next base: position 434 of record JAALXI010000319.1, on the reverse strand, counting down.
GCCGAAATGGCGGCATTGCGTAGGCGCACTTCGTTCCATGAGAGCTCCAAATAGATTCGCCTATAGCGAAAACTCCTCTCTGGTCATTCTTCAGCCTTGTATTGCGTGACAAGACCGGATGTTGTTGACAGATGTCTTCAGTAGCATGTGATAGAGCTGGGAGTCTGGATTTCTCCTCAACTTCGGCGTGGAGCTGAGCCCAAGTTTTGAAACCCCTTTCGTAGATGGAACGAAATCTTTCGGCGCTTATTCGAACTGCGTCATCCATGATGGATCGAACGATGGAAGTGCTTGATGAATGAAATGTGAGGTGAGTGGAAACACTTGGCTTTTCTTTGCGCCAGGGTGGGGTACCTAAGATGCAGCCTGGAGGTTGATTCGTGGAGGCTTAGGTGGATGTAGACAGCCTCACCCGTGCCCCCTGTAACCACCTG